>WBMW01001139.1:31856-93830 GCA_013396635.1 Penelope pileata | reverse complement strand
CTCTGCCGCCGCACCGGGAGCCGCAACACGGGACGCGGCGGGACCGAGTGACACCGGGACCCGGGATGGCACCGAGGCTCAGCATCCCCGAAGCTCCCCCGAGGCACCTGGGTGGGTACCACGGCCCCCAGCCGTGGTTGGAAGTTCCGTGTTCAGCTGGAATTCCCATTCCCGCTGTCTGCGTTGAGCCTACAGTGGGGAGAGGAAGGATGGGAGCTGTTGGCCAGGGAAAGCGTGTGTCGGTGTGAGGGGCTGCTGGAGGGCCCGGCCCTAACGCAGGCTGTGAGTCAGCAGGCAGCGAGCACCCCGGGAAAGGGGTGAGCTGTGGGGCACAGAGATGCTTCAGTGAGTCAGGGAGTTGGGCACCTTTCACTCATCCCTCCTGGAGACGTGAATCAGTCTCAGCTGGGGCTGAGTCCAGACCCATGTTCTCCCAGTGACAAAGCAGAGCAGGAGAGCTCTGCTATCAGAGAGGAGCAGAGGCTGAAGCCAGGCTGCATCAGGGTGAGATATAAACCCGTCCTCCTCCGCTGGAGGCTCAGTGCTACCCTCGAGATAAGCAGAACCATCCCCAGGACACTGCTGGCTGTCCTGATATCCACCCTTCTAGCCCCAGAACATGGGGGGATTTTTGTTAGAAGAAATAGTTGCTAAGAGTTCACATCCCACCCGTGCAAAGTCTCATATTTTTTTTTACAATGATTTCTTGCCTACTTTTTCTCCTTTGCATACCAGGACTGGAGAGCGAGAGGCAGTGCGCTCACCTGGCTCATCCCTCACCTTTTCCCAGCAGCACCTCCCCAGCACCACTCAGCCACCAACTACACAGCTGTGCCCACTGGGGGTGGCAGGAGGTCAGAGCCATCCGATGGAAAACGCACACACAGCACTCATGAAACCAAGGCTCTGGGAATGCCCTGCTGCAAGGCCCCAGTGCAGCCCCAGGGCTGGATCGTAGCTCAGGGGCAGCTCAGCTCACCCCATGTCTTGGATTCATGCTTGGGTCCAGTTTCCAAAGTTCACTTCTCTCTTTTATTTTTTGAGTGGATGGACATTTCCTAGTAGATGCGCTTTCCAAATGGTGGAAAGTTTTTATGCTCAAGCAAAACTCTAAAGGCCTTAAGCTGGCTGTGGAAGAGCAGGGTGTGAGCACCGCGTGCTTGGCTATGAGCATGATTCTGGCTTGCAGTTGGGCAGCATAACGAAAGAGGAAGAGCATGAGGGAATATAGCAAACCACGACTGGAACAGCTGAGATCTGCTGTTAAAACAAAGAGCCGTAAGGTCTGTGAGCATGGCTTTGTCGGGCTGTTTCCAGTGGTGTGAGTGCAATCGGGGTTCAAACTGAAAATAAAAAGGGGATTTATGGTGAGCAGAAGTGTGCATGTGAAGCGGGGTGTGGGATTTCGTAAGGTCTTGGGGACTTCTTGGCTTTCAGGATGGGGCAGTGGAGGGGCAAGGCTCGTGCATTGCCATGTGCACACTTTGTGGCAGCAGGGGCTGAAGAAACAGTGCCCAGCCCCACCCCACATTAAGATAAAGCACACGGCCTGCTGCCACCATAGGAACCCCTGGGAACAAAAGGCCTTTTTCACGTTTGGGGATTACCTCTAACCACAGCCACGCTGCTGGTTGAGCACCACGATGAATCTGGCACTCAGGGCACTGCCTGCCTGCCCTGCCTTCTGCCCAGCATCACCCCTGCCATTCACCCATCTTCTCCAACTTAGTTTCTTATTATCTGCATGCACACAGATCACAGCCTGTTCCCCACATCTCTCCCTAGCTCAGGAGATTTTTATATCTCAAAGGACAGTGGGGCACGGGCAGAGATCTGTGTGCATGATGCAGCGGTGGGCTGAGGAACCACGTGGAGAAGATGCTCCGTGTCAGCACAGACCCATGTCAGGGCTTTCTGACGTGCACCTGCCAAAAGGTGGCAGCACATCCCCGGTGTGGAGCATCCTCGGCAGCTGTAATGCTGGGCTCTATTTTTCATACCTGCTATGAGCTGCAAATTGTCCTGGTGAGTGCTGGATAAACGGGGGGATTACACCGGATGTTCTCAGGGGAGAAAATCCCTGCTGGTGACTTCAGCTGAAATGAAAGAGATCTATTCAACAGCATAAGAAATCACCAAAATGCTCTAAACATCAGTTCCCTCGTATTTTGGCTGCCCGTGGTTTGGGTAATGCTACGCCTTGCTTTGCAATAAAGTCAGATGTTATAAGGTGTCATTGTTTTCACCTGGAAAAATGGAGAGGATACAGAAAGATGGAATCCACAAATAACACCACCACAAATAACTCATGTATGTTTATTATCCAGATGCTCCTTGCTGTCAGCAGCTTTGGTCCTGAGCACTCAGAGGCTGCAACTGGTGGAAACCCTGCAACCAATCCTCCCTTTGTTATATAAATCTGTCAGCCAAAGGATTACTTCTAACCTCTGTCTCCTACCACCAGCATAGCTGTGACCCTGGTTTGGATACAGTTTCATGCTGCGTGAGCATGGATAAATCAGAGCCTGCAGAGTTCCTCTGCAGGCACAGAACCATGGGGGCAGAGCTGCACCCTCAGCTCCTTCTGTCGGGGCTCAGCTTTGTGTCCATTCTGAGCAGCGGGGGTGGGTGCAAGGGGTGGCAGGACCAGCCCTTCTCTATTTCAGAGGATGCTTCCAATTCAGTTCTGTCATAAAATGGTGTCAGGAAATACTGCATTTGTTAATCACTTTTAGGTAGCTAACCTATGCAAAACTGTCATTATTCCTTCCGACTCCCATCAGAATTTATCCACCTACAACGAAATTATGAGAGAAAAAATGCTCAAATGCCCTTCTATTGGGAGTTTTGCATTATCAGCTAGGTCTAATTCAAATGCAGCTTCATTCGTATCGCTTAAGGAAGAAAGAAGGGAAAAAAAAAAGGACAGAAAACAAAAGGGGAATGCGGTAACTCCGAACTCCCCCATCTCCTTTTGATCTCAGAGAACAGCAGCGAGATGTCCTGACACTGCCATGCCCCTCGCTCACTCCCTTTGGGTCATGTTTTTATTTCCTGCAGCCAGCAATGATCAAAGCCAGGATCTCCCCACCCCCGTGTGTTTTCATTCTGAACAAAGTGGCCGAGGCTGCGGCACCCCCTCGCCCCTGGCCTGGGCCAGCAGCTGGCTCTGGGCAGCCATGCATTCCATCCCCTCGGCCATCGGCACAGATGCCACAGGGTTTACAGCCTGAATTATTTTGGGAGGGCTGGGAATTTAATATCCTGGGTAAGGCTGTCTGGAGCAGTCGTCCCTTTGAGGACACAGAATGTCACTAACTGCTGGGATGCGGTGACAGACACAGCGAGGGGCTGGGGCTGCAGGTGCACGGTGCTCTGCAGAGCATGGAAGATAAGAGGAAAAAATAATAATAAAAAATAAGGCGAAGTTGGCTTCTGCCAACCAGGTCTGACGATTTGGTGAATAACTTGGTTCTAAAAAATTGGAATCAAAGCAATCAGCGGATGAGTGAGGTGGGAGAGCTCACCCCATGCGAGAGGGCAGCCAAGGGATCGGGATCATCTCCCTGGTAAGGCTGCTGAGAGCCAACAGTGCCACAATGACTGAAACGGCCCTTTAGGGTTCCCTGTAACTCTCCCCAGGGAAGCTGAAGCCATGCCCACCTCTGTCTGCATTTATTGTGCTGTCCTGCAGATGTCAAAGGCCACGATGGCCCTCTTCATCTCTCAGGAAAAGTAAAAATTGAAACCAAAGTTTTCACAAACCACAGCGTTTTCTAAATCTACATGACTATCTTGTCTTGAAAGCAACATGAGAGAAGCAGCAACAATTTGGTATGTAAGATAAATAAGTGATAAATACACGCCAAGGCAACCCTTGCTTGTAGGCTATTTAAATCAATGAGCTGCTTTAAAGGGAAGCATTGGTATTAACTTGGCAGATAAGACTTCCACATTGTGGTTAGAGGGCTGCAAACCGATGTGATTAATAGCAATGCATTCTGACACTTCTTGTTTCTTCTGTACAGCGACAGCTGAACCAAATGCATGAGAACAAACCAAAGCGTGGCTGGGCTATGAGTGTGCATCTTTAGCCATACATGGAGGTGAATAGCCAACAAAGCAGGAAATTTCAGCCCACAGGTCTTTAAAATCCTTTGGATAGGAACGAGTGCATAACACAAGACCTCCTGTATCCCTAAGGGGTGTCACAAAGCGTTTCTGCTGTTGCCAAGTGTCTGTGGCAATGAAGGGGATGGTGGAGACTGCCACTGGAGTAGGGTAGCAGAGCGATTTCACCTCTTTAGTGCAATGAATACCATTCATTAAATCATTGGACATCCTAAATAAGGTAGATACACCCACACAGAAGGGCGTATACGGATGGCTATTGCAGTGTCTGTTATTTTATATACAGCAGTTCCACTCCAGCTCCTTCCCGTGGCAGATGGGCACACGGCTGATTCAGGGTTGACTCAGGAGGCAGCAGCCCGTGCTGCAGAGCTGCATCTTGCACTTCTTCCCAGGTGGTCTCGCAGGGAAGCAACATGCCCACAGAGGGGATCGATCACTGTGTCCTTCCCATGAGAAGGAGCTGGAATGGACGTGGCTCAGTGGGCACAGTGGGGATGGGCTGGTGGTTGGACTGTGACCAGAGGTCTTCTCCAACCTTAACGATCCCATGGGGTCTGCACCCCACGAGCCACCACATGGTTCTCAGGTCAGTTCCACCGCACCGGGGTCACCCCGGTCAAATATCCCCAAACATTCAGATTGGCCAACCAACGTTGCAGCTGGCTGGCAAGAATAGTATGGATGCAATATCAGAAACTTGAGAGGAAGGATGACGTAGTCGAGCTACAGCAAGAAAAAATACTTCTCCCAGCTCTCCGAGTAAACCCTGGCATCAGATTAAAGTCAGGCATTGAGTGCACTTGTAATTGCATCCCTGGTTGGAACGGGAGGACTCCACTAGCACAAGACAAGTTGCTGTTTGCAACTGAAGCCAGGGGGCTGCTCTGTGGAAAAAAGTCCAAGAAGGACAGCAACAGCAGCTTGCCATAAGGATGTGGGTTTCCTCTTCTGGAAGTTCTGCTCCTTGACCTATTCAATCTTAGAGGAGGAAAAGGCAATTTTCCTCTCAGCTCTGAGAAACACAGGTGTGTGGTGTGGAAATGCAGTTCCATTACTCTGAGAGGTTCAATACACACTCTCAGTAGGAGCTGGGACTGTCTTGGAGGGTTTTGCCACAGCACATTTGTAACATAATGGTCTGGGATGCTCCAGAGAGGCCCAGACCTGCTCTGAAGTGCAGCAGAAAGGGAAACAGAAGCCCAGAGAGAGCAAATTCCAAATACACAGCAGAGTGCATCAGAAGTTCCTGCAGAAACACTGAAAGAACAAGGCAGAGGTCAGCAAGAACCACTGCCTTCAGACTCCACACATGTGCACATATGTATTGACAATAAGATAATTGATGATATATTGATAATAATTAGCACTATCAACATTATTCTCTTTTAATCAAAGTGTTTTATTTCTGTCTCTCCAAAAGCCTCTGCTTGATCTTTGTTCTTACACTTTGACTGAAGGCTTTAGGGAAGGAAACTCGCCGGTGAGTGCAACACCTGGCACGCCAAGCACTGAGCGAGGCACCCGATAGACAGAGCAACCCCTTCTGTGGCTGTGACAGATGTGCCATTAAGTAGATGCCAGCAGCAGCCTAGGGGCTGTTTCTTTACACTTGGTTTCAGACACTGCAAAAGTGCTCAGAGTTTCAGAGTTCGCAAAATTTTTGCAAGCAGCTGTTATAAAAAGGCAAAAAAAAATACTTGATATTTTGTGGGCTTATCTTTAGTGCTCATGAAGGATGGCAGAGAAATATCTCCAGCCCAGTCCATCCTCAGGACAGAGAGCAGGAGCAGGGCAGTGGCAGAGCTCAGTATTTCCTAGGGCTGCAGGGCAGGTTTGGGTGTGTTGTACATAGCTCTGCTGCCAGAAGTGTACAGAAGAATTTAAAGTAACATCAGAGGAAGAAACTTCAGAGCTTGGTTTGCCCTGTGCGGGGACAGGAGCAGCTCACATGTGCCATCTAGTGATGCTGATATTTCAGAGTGTGACTTCTCCAAGCAGGATCGGAAATACTCAGGGAAGTTTGTGGACACAGCCAGCAACAGAGCAACCTCAGGCCTCACAGCAACCCCCCATGCACTGCTCTATAGTACCAGCATTGCATTCAAAGCCTTGCTCTCTTCCTTGAGTGTATGAAAAAATTTGTCTAGCAAAATTGGAAACTAAACAGCAAGAAAAAGATCAATACTGAAATCTGAGAAAAACACAAGATTTTTAAAATAGGTGAATCAAAGACAACTTGGGATCATTATTCAAGGATAGAGCATGGAAGCAGATCAAAGCCTGGGGGCTGTGCAGGACTCACCATGAGAGCAGCCACAGACACACTTTGGGGTAGGTCTCAGAGGGATGGGAGCCTGCTCTGCCAATCCAGTGCCACCAGATACAGTGTCAGGGCTCCAGAAACCCCAAAAATTCATTAAAGCTGAGTCTCAATCACTTTGATCCCAGTGTGCCCAAACAAGCTGACAGTTACTTGTAACCCCTCTGTGTTTCATGCTCCTATTTACCCTCCTCTACTTCAGGGTATTTGCAGCCTCTGCCAACGCAATCACATCTCACACAGGGTTCTTATAGCTCACTGCTTGTTCCAAGAAATACCCACCCAAAGCACAAGACATGGGGAGAAGAGCAGATCAATATTTCCCTCCCTGAAGTTCATTGCAGGCAGCACTCAATTTTTGCTTCCTTTGGAGGAAAGCTGCTTTTTCACATCCTCAGCCATCCTGAATTTTCACATTTTCACAAACATTTGCTCATCTTTGCTCTCTCTGTTACCAGTCCAAAACACAAAAAGCTTCACTTTTCACTCTCTATTGAGACAGTTCCTCTCTAAAACAAGACAACCCCTTTTCCATGGAGTGGGACACTCCATGGATGGCTGCATGTCCCCAGGAGGGACATGTCCAGACCCAAACTGCTCCTTCATCCTCCTCTAAGGGCAGCTGTGGGCAATTAGTCATTTCCATTCAATTTAGCTCCAAAGCCACTGGTTGCTACAAACTGCCTGTACTATTTTCCAGTGATCCAGCCTCTCATGACTGTGTCAAACGCTGTAGTTTGCTGGGACCTTCCCCAGAAGCTGGGAGACATCTTCAGATTTTTCCTAAACTGTTTGATCCCCTGCTCCTTCAGCAATAAGATGAATAGTTGGACTCACTTTCAACCCCCAGATGATTGCCCTTTTCCCTGAAACAGCTACAGATTTTATCTCTCATTTCCCTCTCCACCTACTCTCATATTTCTTTAAGTTTTATCCCTGAAAGCCCTGAATTCTCCTTGCTTGCTTTTCATAGCCTGCAGCTTTTCTTTTAACATTAAGAGCACTCTTTCTGGCAAGACATTAAGGTGCTCATCGGGTGCCAACCTGAAAGCCATAAATGCTCCATTTGCATCCATGTTTTGATAGTCCCTCCATCCCTGCTGCCGTGGTGTTTCTCTATGAAAAATCTGGTTGTCTGCATCCTTCAGCTCCCAGCCTTTTCTCTTTCCATCAGAGGCTGCTCCAGCTGCCATGGAGACCCCGTGCAGCAGCAGGGGACAGTGCCTGGCTCAGCCTCCAGCAGCCTCACCCTCTTCTGCCCCAGGTTCCTCCTCTTGCAGGAGTTTCACCTCCGAGCCCCATGGACCTGCAAACTGGGCAAGGCTGTGACAGGCTGCTTGCAAACTCGGAAATACTTTCCTTTTCATTTTGCGTGCTCTGATGAAATCACACTGCTCTTTTCCAATGGTGACTGGTATTCCTCCCTGATGTCCATGACCACCTATGTCTAAGGCTAAGGTTTGTCACAACAGATACAACAATCTCTTAGCCAGCCTTTAACACTGAGTTATAGAAAATGCCTCAGTGAGGGCAGTGCCAGACCTTCACTGGAGTGTACCATGGGATGAAGTGGGCAGAATGCCCCAAACTTGTGATTACCAGCTGATATTTTTACATCACCAGATTTTATTAGGTCTTGTCCCCTTTTAAATCAGCTTCAAGGCTTCAGTAAGAAGATTTGGCCCTGGAACTATGAAGTGCAGGAATGTGATGAGCCATAAAAATGAGCAAAGCCCTCAGAAATTACACACAGTGCCATATATATGCCAACAACTAACAGCTTCTCAGCTCCAGGCAAAAAAATAAGTTGCTTTGCTCCCAGCTTTCCTTATTTTCCTTGGGGAAAATAAGCTTCATAGCTCTCCTTTGGTCAGTTCTCAGTGGATGGAAACACAAGTGAATAAATTAATTTATTCTCATTTTAGGACTAACAAGACTTGCACTGCCCACGTGTGCTCAGTATCCCTGTATCTGCTCTCAGCGTAGCCACAGAATCCAGAGATGACAAGTTAGAAATTCCCCAAAGAGCAAAGCTCACATTCTCCACTTTCAAAGCCATGGATGGCATTTCCCAGGCTGCAGATTCTTCCTTGTTTGAGTCTGCATCGTGCATAGGAACCAGGGAGAACAAGGACTGAATTAACTTTATTTTTCCTAATATTACTGTGCAAAAGGCACCTTCTGAGACCAGTTTTGGAGATGAGCACAACACCAGCCTTCCTGGAACGTTCACAAGCTCTCGCAGATCATCTGTGGCAGCGGTCCCACCGCCACCACGTGCGGCACACGGACGTTACAGCTGAACCTCAAACAGAAATGGGCTGAGAACTTTCCCAGCACAGATCACACACAAAGCGTTAACATTTGGTTCCTCTTTGAAGCCAGGTCTGACCTAGTTTAGGTCTTCCTCTCTTTCTCTTTTAGCTCCTTTGGTTCCCATGAGCTCTTTTGGAGGAGCTCAGCAACTGGGAGGTGTTCATCCCATCTCCCTCTCCATCCAGCTCAAAGCATCGGGCTGCATCTCTGCCAGCCTCCCCTCAAGCTCTGACTCTTCACACCTCTGCCCATGCTCAGCCAGCACACAGACTGAGCTCAAAGTTGAAAGGCTGGCAAGAGCCACCCAAAAATGCCCTGAAAGTTCTGTAAGCCATGAGACCAGCAGAGCATCGCAGCAAAGGTGCAGAGCTGCTCTGTACGAGGCCTCTCAGAGCCAAGTAGGTCACGAGAGAATCAGCACAAGGTTTTCCCCTTCTCAAAAGGAGAATCATCTGCTTGTGGAATAGCTGCAGTGGAAGCAGTTATTGCAGTGATATATCATATGGCAGCCTTGTTGTGCAAAAAAAACCATTTGCAAGCATTTTCAGAAAGCATCACAGTAAGAGAAAGAGGTTAAAAGCTTTTAGATTTATAGGAAGAAGGGATTTTTTGTTTTTTTAAAGTCAGATTAAGCAGACATAATTCATTGTAATGATGGCTGTTCAGTGGATTCCTCCATACAAGACAGTAACATCTGTGCAGAGTTCCCTTACAAGTATCAGATCTCCCCAGCTCCAAGCACAATTGTTGCATTAGTGAAGCTTTCCTTAGGCTGAGCCTGCCAGCCCAAACACCAGGAGCTACACGGCAGAGGCACGGCCCAAGTGTGATTAAACCTGATCCACAGCCTCGTCCTGAGACAAAGAAAGCAGCTGGTAATGGTGGGGCTTTTGATGGCTAGAAGAGGTAAAGCAGCAGAGCTGACCTACTACTTGCCAGCACCCCGGCCATTGTAGCTGAGATGGTTTTTTGACCGTCCAACCAAGATTTAAAGGCTCTTTTTGAGCCTCTCAAAGCACTGAGTTCATGGCAGACCCTGTTCAGCCTCCCACATTTTCTCTTTCCACATAGACTCACAAATATCCTCTAATATCTCTGAAATCAGAGAAATCAGTCACAAAATCCTGGTCCTTCAATATACGAAAAAGGAATCAAAACCTATTTCTCCAGCTCCTTGCTGGCCTCAGCTACAAAAAAGCAAAATAATTCCACAAGTAGTGCATGCAGCTACTGCTGGCACTGGCGGAGACCAACCTCACGGTTCTTTGAACACTCGCCTGGCACCTTCCTGAAGCACTTGACCTACATCCTCCTCCTACTCTTCCTTTTGTTTCTGTGTATTCAAATTAACTACTTAAAGGAGTTATCTGATTTTCTGTGCTTAAGAGTAATAGTCTGTAATGATATGGAGAGAAGCCTCACAGACTGATCATGTTTTCAGCCCATGACATCTTCAAGCAGACCTTACTTGTGTAGCAAATCTCCTTCTCCCTTTAAGCCATCTCATGATTTATTGAAGCCCTTTTATACTACAAAAATCAGGCTGGAGATCTTAAATGAAACATAGATGTCATTGTGCTCTTTGTAGGACTTTAGGAGATAAGGAGCACCCAGCTGCACTGGATGCCATCGGTTGTGGTCATCTACCACAGCTGCTGTCAACAGCTGGACACCAATGAAGTACAGTGTCACCATTTCAAAGCCTATTCCCACATGCACCGGGCATCTGGAGCAACGTTTTGCAATCTCTAAACTCGAGAGTCTGCTGGTGTGAGCATTGTGGTCAGTCCAGTGGTGTTTACTCCGTTACAAGTAAGCAGTTTGCATTAATGCTGTGTACGGCCTTGGAAGTCCATGGGTGTTTTAGAAGCATTTGGACTAATTAGCAAAATCCACATAAGAAAGCTCAAGTTCCTGCTACCCCTCCCATTTCATTATGAAGATGAAGAGGTTAAAGAGCAGCTTTTCAAAGGTGACCAGAGCTTAATGCTTTCTGGCCCCCAGCAGTGGAGAGGGCCATGTCCTGGCTGCGTCAGCGCTGGGATCCTCTCCCAGAGGAGCTCTGCTGCAAGCACCAGTTCTGTTCCTACAGACACAGACCTCCTGTGCCTTTGGTAGCAGCCCCATTTGCTGATACACAGAGAAGCAGCCATAGCAAGGAACAAAACAAGGCCACAGAGTCAAAGAAAATCAGATTTGATCTTCTGAACGCACCTGAGAAGTGCCCCATGCTTCCACTGCTCAAACAATCTTCCTCAGAGCTCAGCCACGGCCAGAGGAGGATAGTCAGAATGAGAACGATATCTTTTTAGATGTTTCTGTTGAGATACTTCCATAAAACAGAAACAAATGACACCACAAGAACTGACAGCATCCTTATTTCTGTGAAAGAGCCATTCCCACAAGAAGACACGTTATGTTGGCATGGTGACCTCCTTCCCGGGTTACTTAGTGTTCAAGATCTCAGAGATGGAAGCAATACTACCCATTATTTCATAAAGAAAAATGTAAAAGGGTTGTTGTATTTTGATATTCAGTTTTTGGTTTCAAGAGAGATGCATTTGGAAATACAAACTCCTACAGAACTGTTTTTAAAATGTAAGGTAATTTGGAATTTGTGGTTCTGTGAGACAAAGGAGCTCTCCTCTGAATCACCTTGATGGAGCTTGGGATCTGCCATGGGCACTGGTACAGAACCAGCATCCTCTGGTGGGTTCTGCCAGGGATTCTGACATTCAATGATTACATCCATCATGGCCACACAGTTTGATCCTCATCCATGGGAGCTTGTAAGTACAGCTGAACACTGGATAAAGCATAGGAGTGGACATTAACATCATTTTAGGTCTTTTCCACGTCACAGATTCTTTCATAGATACCCTTAAAAACACCATTTAGGTAATTCCTAGTAACACCTATATAAATTCCCTGATATTTGTTCTTTGCTGACTTTCTCACTGCCAGTAATTATCATGGTTTGCCTGTCTCCCAGAACAACCTTTCTTACTTTCCTAATTAAAATTCCTTTGTGGCCATCGTCCAAGAACTTGTAATCCAAAAACTCAAGCCATTGCACAAACCAGATCCAACTCATACCTAATATAAGCCCATTGCAACGGAGTCAACAGCTACACCCAAAACCAAAGAACCAGAGTCTGTAAGGAGCACCTGAGCTCCTACAGCCTACTTTGCTGCAATCGTTGTGGGATTGTTCTCTACCAAACCTCCCTGAGATTCAGAGCAATGTAGTTTCCAAGAGACTAACTGTGCCTTTAAGATCTCATTTCCAAAGGCACAGTTGGATATTTCTTCTGCGTTTTGCTTCTCCCCTGCAGCTCCACGCGCTGCACTATTGAATGGCAGCACCCTGATGTTGGGCCCTTCAGCATCGCAGGCTGTGACCACCTTAAGCACTGCTCAGCCAAGCTTGCCTCATTTGTCTGGTTTAACCTTTCTTCTCCAACACCCCAAATATTTTTTGCCCTTCTCACAATTCTTAATTAGCTAAAGAAAAACCCCAAACCCCAGTGATGCCCAAACCTGAACGCAGCCACTGATGAGGAATATGCAACATCATGTGGTAGTGGGTAATACTATGAAAATGCCCATTTGTCTGGATAACTGAGATTCATTCCAAAACCATGCCTAACAAGGAAACTCCAACACACCACCCTTATACCAATTATTAGCTTCAAAGGCAGCAGCACAGACTAATGCTGTAGACAGATAATATCATACATCCCTATATTAAAGCAAACACAAATGACTTAATTTCATTTCAGATTCACCTGGAAAGTTCTGGCTCTCCCATTCACTGGGCTGGTGGCTGTGTGTCATGAGAATGGCATCAGCCGTGTTCACCCAGCCCTGCCCCTGTCCCAGCTGTCACTGCTGCCTGTTGGCTGCGGGGCTGTGCTGGTGGCACCGTGCCTTGGCCAGCAGTCAAGTGCCACAGCATGCTCTACTAGCAATTACTGGTTACACAAAGGTCAAAATGAGAGTCTCAGAGAAGAGTTAATCATTAATTTGGGGCATTAAAAAAATTTAAAAAACACCCAGGTTACAATGGTGTTTTCATCTGGTTGGGATTACTAAAATGTGCATCAAAGGAGTTTAAAGAGATTTGAGCCACACTGTTACAAGGTATCTTCTGATTCAATCCAATTTCAACAAGGCGTTTTATTTTTCAGTTCTGCCGCGTTTCAGCAGCTCGCAGGAAGTTTTAGCTCGCTCGTTTCATGGAGCAACATGTTGCAACAGATGCTGAGTGCAGGGTGCATGACAGTCAGCCTACATTGACTAATGAGTGGAGAAACTACTCAGGTCAATGGGATTGTCCAAGCTGAAACTGGCTGTTTGCACAAGCTTGTACATTGGCCTGTCTCCTTTCACGAATTACCTTTCGTTTCCTTCTTGCTAGTCTGAAGTGCTCTTCTCATAACTACTTATCTAGTGCCCTGTGCTTCTGGATCTTTCCATTCTGACAATAAAAAGCCCAGGGAATGTCCCCAGCCCTGCTTCCAGCCAGCGTCCCATGCTGGGACATGCAGGATGGTGAGGAACAGAGAGACTGTGCTGGAGTCCTGCACCACATGCACTGTGTGGAAATGCAAGCAATGGGTATAGCGTAGTTAAAGAGAAAATCTGCATAATGCATACTTACCTGCAACTGCCAAGAATAAATTCCACAAATGTTTTTATGTGCCTCTTCCGAGGTTTCTGGTTCGAGATCTTCACAAAGGGGTTGCAGGCCTTTCAGCACAATCTCGTGCATTTGGTTTCATTCACTAAACAGTTTGTTTCCTCATAAGGTTTAACAAAAGAAAAAAAAAAGGCAGTTGACATATCTGCACAGAGCAACAACAGCAGCGCCAAGCCATAGTCAAAGCAGTCTGAGGCTGGATCCAGACCTGACAAAATATTCCATACATTTTTTTTTTTTTTAAGGTAAGAATTAATTGCTCTGTGCAACAGCAGCCATTGCAGAGCCTCCAGCATTTGAGATCTGAGATGAGAGAACAAATCCATGGGCAGCTCCAACAGGATGCAGGCAGAGGAGCAGTAACTCCACAAACTCAGACATCAGCAACTCATCTCCCCACTGCCAGAACACTGGCTATAAAAAATCCTCATGCTACTGGGATGTGACAAGGCTGTAAAAACATTGTAAGGCTTTGTATGAAGTGCTGCAAAACCATGCAGTCTTACTTATATTTTCTTCCATTGAATCCTATAGAATTCTATAGCAGCACTGAATAATCCTTGGTCACGTGCTGGTAGTAAAGCCAGCAGAAACTTCACAGCCATTGAATTCTACAATTCCTTCCATGCTTGCAGAGGGACTCTTTGGGGCCCTGAACTGTGTTAGGAGTGGCCAAAGCCTCTGGGTGCCTCTCTTCGCATGACACAGGTCTCCAGCCACGAGGGCTCTCGAGCAATTCCCCCTGCTCACTTGGAGTGAAAGGCACTGTCAGAGACACTGCTCACTCCGATCTCCCTTCAACTATCCAAAGGAAGAGTATTTGTTTTGGCAAAAGAGCAGATTTCACTTCGACAAAAGTAACACCAGTTGCTAAGGCATGTCCAGTGACCCTCTAGATCAGCTCGTGAAATAGCTGGTGACTCCTCACCCCCAAATCGTGGATTGTCATTTTCATATCCAGCCTAATTTCTTTCCATCATTTTCACGGCCATTTGTGCTGTCTTAATGCAAATATTTTGGCTAAAGTTTTTATAGTACCATCAAGGAATTACTCAACCCTATCGTTGGGACTCTTCTATGAAGGGCACTCAGGGGCAGCATTTCCATTCTGAGGAGCTCACTCCATTGAGTCCCATGAAATGCCAAGCCTGAGCATACAAATCCACCAGGAAAAGCTAGAGACAGCAAATTCTAATCCCATACTTCAGAATAAGAGCAAAAGGCATGTTTTCAGCTCATCTTGCTGGCCTTTATACCAGACACCCTGAAATACATCCTCCTAATGAGGGAGCAGCAGCGTGTTGTGCAACATATGCATGTAGTGGGAAACAGCTGGACTTACAATCCAAACACACCCATAATTTGCTCAGAAGTGCACAAAAACTCACACGCACAACTGATTAATGGCAGCATGGAATACCTTGTAGGAAATTGTTAGGACCTGGATTAGGGTCCTGCCCATGCTACTCTCAGAGATAGGAGAGTCCATGAGCCAGCAGCATGCACCACCTGGCCATGACAGCACAGCATTGCTTCTCACAGCAAGAAGCAGGAGGCAGGTGTCTGATTTCAGCCAGGCTGCAGGATGTCCAGCACAGACATGCCCCTACCCCACCAACCTGTGCCCAGTCTTGCAGCAGACCGCACAGCGATCCCATCCAGGATTGCTGCAAGCAGCCCACTTTCTCTCCTCCCTCTCCCTTCTTTTTTCCATTTCCCAGTAAATTGCTGTTAATTCTTCAAGAGGACCTTCTTTGAAAGAGATCATACAGGCATATTATTTTCAAAGAAACATTCGGCCAAAAAAAAAAAAAAAAAAAAAACAAAAGCTTTGTTGAAGACAGGGGATTTTTNTAGGCCAAAAAAAAAAAAAAAAAAAAGACTACAGCTTTGTTGAAGAGCAGGGATTTGTCTGGTGCTGAACTCCAGGATCTGGGGGTTATAAGACGGAGCTTTTTTCCTTTCACATGGCAGTACATGGTCCTCAGGGCTCACCAAAGCAAAGCTACCACTGAAGTCATGGTACGAGTGTGAGCAAACCAGGAAGAGCCCCAGGAGTAAAGGTTCACTGCATAAACAGCTGTGACAAATTATCAGCTCAGCTCTGATCAAAACCTTTCACCTACTCCAACTTAGAACTGCCTTAAGTACTACGTAGACACAGATAGCTCATAGGAAACCCATTAGCACAGCCCCAGCTTTGTGAGGTGCTGCAGGAACCAAGAGGGATGACTGGAAGAGGGACCCACACATTTCTGCGGCACAAACAGACCCCAGCTGCTCTGTGGGGTTCACAGGAGCAGGAATTTAGCATGAGAGGTGATGGCCTCAAGCTGTGCCAGAGGAGGGTCAGGTTGGATATTAGGAAACATTTCTTCTCCGAAAGAGCAGTCAGGCATGGGCACAGCTGCCCAGGGAGTGGGGGAGTCACCATCCCTGGAGGTGCTCAAGAACCGTGGAGATGTGGCACTTGGGGACATGGCTCAGTGGGCATGGTGGGGAGAGGCTGAGGTTGATTGTGGTGATCTGAGAGGGCTTTTCTAACCTTAATGATTCTGTGATTACAGAGCCAGGGATTCCCAAATTTACATGAGCCATTTTGGAGTAGTTTGGTGAGTGCTGCCACAAGAAAGCTCTCTAAAATATGAGAAAGTTTTGACTTGTATTGCCCTTCTTTATTATTTTTCACAAAGACTAACAAACATAGAGGACTGGGTTTTTTCCCCCCACTAGTTTTTTGGTTACATCCTGACTTACCATCACCACACACAGAATGCCCTGGTGCAGGGCTCAGGTCAGGCTGCTGCCTGCAGCCACAGAGAGCAGCACTCCATGCCCCCAGGTCACAACAGAACACATCTCTTAGCACATCTCTTGACAGAAAAGCTTGTTACATGAACTCCATTAAAACATTTTGTCTTTGCAGATTTTTGTTTTCACATCATAACTTCGTCAATTATTTTTAAACAGAAAATGAGCACAATTAGGGGAATGAGAAAGGAGGAACTCAAAAACTAACAAAAATGAGATTGACCTGCACTGTCAGAACTTGCATTTAATGGGTTTATGTCCATTACCCCGTGTGCAAGTCCTAACCGAGCACCTCGTGCTCCGGCTTTCCGGAGATGTACCACGGTGCTGGGGTAATAACATCTCAGCTGAAACCAAGCCAAAGCCCCAGACTTCCTTTTGTAAAGGATGTGAAAACAGATTCTGCAGAACACCTGTGTAAAATGTTGTACCCACTTCAGTACATTTTAGCACTTTGCTTTTCTCACGGGGATGGTGAAATTTAAGACATTGTTTCTCTATAGATGAGTTCAGCCACACCAGTGGGAAGAACCAGAAACCTGGAAGCAAGTATCAGAGTAGGTGTCCAATTAACCTTTTGGACAAAGTCAGCAGAAAAGGTAAGTAGATTTTTCCCCATGCCCTACACATGGATTATTATGCTAGGTGTGAAGGGTTGCTACACAGAGAGATCAAAGCCCGATGCATTACACAGAGACATAACTGAAGGTTTGCTGTACGGGCCGTGAGATGCACAACCAAGTTCCTGTGGTTAGTGGAGACCTCATGACCTCTCACAAAAACTGACCACAGCATCCTGGTCAGACACCAATAAGTTAATTACTTCCTGGCTTCCAGTGCCCTCCACTGGGCGAGCAGAGCAGGGGAACCCCCCAGGCTGGGATGCCCCCATCAGTGCCCAGCGTCAGGGAGCAGCACCTGGTTCTGGCTGCTGAGGAGCTGCTTAGGTATTTAAGGAACCCATAGGTAGATCTGGAATAGGAATACAGCTGCCGTTGCAGATGAGTGCTCCAGCTGCTTCATGAGTAGGATTTCCTTCCATGCCCTGATGTTCTGTAAATAAACTGACCTCCCATTTCTGCCTCCTACTCCAGCATGAGCTTGCTAAGTATTTCAATCAGCAATACTCTGAATGTAGATTTGCTAAACATAGCCAATTTCCTTTTCTAAAATTGCATCAGAACAGCGAAAATAGAAGGTCAAAAACATATGGCTGCTGCCTATAGTGATGTATACTACTACAGTGGCAGTTAAAAACAAAAGACAGGTTCCATCTCTCTACCATAGGCACCTATCCTGTAAGCCATATATAGGATACAGCACGAGATGTATTGCAGCTGAGCTCTCATAGCTTAATTCAAATGTCGATGCAAACTGCTACAACCGCTACTTTCAGCAGTTTGTACTGAATTATCACAGAAGGAGCTCCCAGGTGGCTGGAGCCAAATGACCTGTTGGCCATTTCACTACAATTCATTAGCTCCAAGCTCCAGCCAGGATTAATAATCAAAAAAAAGGATTAATAATCAAAAAAAAAGTTAGTTTAATTGGTTTAAAAGCAGTCATTTTCATTTTCTGTTCTTTGTAAGGGCTGTGCTCTTGTTTTTTCAGATGTGGTTACCTTCATTTTTCTTAGAACAGTTCCTTGTTTGCTTTCTCTACGCTGCTCAGAAGGCACTTGCAAACTGGTGAGGCGCATGGATAGGGGAAGGTATCTTTAAAGTTAAAAATAGGAAACTGAAAAACCACACAGCTTTCAGTGCAGTGGATGAGACATTATTTGGGGCTGTGAGCCTGTGCCAGCCCCTCAATGGCACTGCGCTAGGACAGTGCTCTCCCCAGGGAGGTGACCTGCCCATGGATCTCTTCCCTCCTTCAGTGAAGCCTTCAGCTGCATGGGGAGACTTTGGCAGTGGAGAAGTTACAGCATGAAGTCCAAATGCCTTTTTTTTTTTTTAATTTTTTTAAAAGGCCTCTCTTAAACCAAACTGCGTACATGACTGCATGGCCAGGGCTGGTGCAGAGCAGGGGCAGCTCTGCAGAAGCAGATGCTGCCAGCTGATGCAGACCATGCTGGAGAGCCCAACTGGCCTTATTCCTCTCACTGCTTCTACAACTCCTTCCTCTCTCAAGCACCCTGCAAGCAGCTGGCTAACACTTAGCATGGTGCCTCAGGACACCATGACCCAGACTGATGGGTTGAGGTTCTACACTCACAGCAGAGCTGGTGGCCATATTCCATGCACCGAGAGCCACCAGCGACCCACAGCCAAAGAAAACTCAAACCAAAGCTGTGCATGGGGAAAAGACACCTAAAAGTTGCATTATTATGTAAAGTGAGTGGGATTTTGGGTGCTGAAAATCATTCATGAGAAACCCACAACACCAGGTAGAGCACCACAAGCTGCGTCCTGCCCATTGTCACTCCTCAACCTCAGCAAGGGGAAATCACTGCTTTAATTTGCAGCTCCATTGCTGGCATTCCTGAATGGAAATAGCCCCTGTGAAACCGAGAGCGTGGCAGTGCCATCCTCCAGCTCCTGCACTTCCACTTTGCAGTGACTTGAGAGCACAAAACTCTCTCACAAGCTTTTCCTCTGCACTCAAACACATGAAGCCAAAGCCTCAGACAGAAACCTGCAGAATTCCAGAGACACCCACAGGCACCTTACCAGGACACCATCCTCCTGCAGCCAGGCAGAGCTGCTCCCCACCAGGGGCACAGGGAAACAGGCAGATAGAGCTGCACCCACACCCGCAGGCTTTTAACTTGCAGGTCAGTAAGAGCCAGTAGTGACACCTGGGAGCCCCGAGTGATCGTGGTGGGAGAGCACCGTCACAGCTGCCCCTGCAAACCAGGAGCAAAGTGCCACTAGATGGGGACAGTGCCCACAGAAATTGAGCTACCCAGGGGAGAACCTCCAGCACAAGGCCACAACGAGTCGAAACCATCTTCTGGGAATAAGTGATCAGCATCTCTTGTTTGTAAAGAAGGAGATTTAATTTAATCCATGTTAAGAGCACCAGGAGGTTTATTGACAAATTAAGCAAGTTAACTCACCTGCTTGGTGTGTGTGAACTGAGCTCTCTGTATGGCTCACAGGGGAAGTTTATGAACTCCTTTTATCTCCATTAACCCATGGCTGTTCCCTTGCACTTCTGATACCCAAAATCGATCCCAACAGGGACTGTGGGATTTGCAGCTTCCCCTGAATGAGGCCGATGTCCCCCCATGGTGACAGCACCTGCTGTGCCCCTGGTCCTGGGGCAGGGTCCTGCTGCTGCAGGTGCTGCCCTAGCAATGCACTGCTGCAGCTGAAGCTATTGGCTCACAGCACATCTGACAAAACATTTCAGCAATGTTCTAGGTGTCCATTAAATATTGTGGAATTCAGAAATTCAGTAAAAATGGGTGTTTACAAATAATCTATAAAACTTGTAGGTACCGATGCTGGCAATCACATAGGAGAGTGGATGGGATAGGACACTGTCCAGGAGCTGGACAGTAATTGGTTATCTGATTGTTTGCTTGTTGGGTTTTTTGCTGTACAAATGGTTGTGCTAAGGGATATTTTATGCCTGTGAAGGGCCCCTTAGCCACTTCCATGAAGTCAGAGGTGTGTGAGAATGAGAGCATACCTACCTATTCCAGCTACAACTGTGATACGTTGTAAGGTACTGGGTCAGTCTTTTGTTTTACATTAATCACCAAAATGATGCATTAGAGAAAATGCAAGCTTTTCAATAAATTAATAGGAGAGGAGAAACTTTTTCTTGGCATTTAATAATTTCTGTCATCCCTGATTAAATAACGATGGATAAAAATGAGGGCTCGCTTACATTTGGCCAGTTGTCTCCCAGCTGTGGTTCTCTCATCCAAAACCCCAGCTAAAATGTGAGGAGAGTGACTTGAAACAAAACTACAGTACCCAGACTCTGAGCAGATCCATGTGCGTGCTGTGACCTGCTGCTGGCTGCGGTGCAGCACTGAGCAGAAGGGGAGCGATCGCCGTAATTACCGCAGAGCAGACAGCAAAACCACGGCTTTCTCTTCTGTTAAATGATGGAGAGGAGGGAATTGCTGGAAAGCACAGAGAGCTGGCAGGAAAAGTTAACAGGATTTTCTGTAAGTATGGCAAAGATAATATTCTTTCAGAGCTAGGAAGATGAAAATCCTCTGGGTAATTCTCATAAATAAGACTACCAATGTGCAACCAGTCTATGGCCCTTGTTTAGGTCCTCCACTGCCAGCAGAAACATTCTCATTTCTCCAAAATCTCCCAGAAATCAGATTGCATGGGCACTGCAGCCCAGGGTGCTGCGATCACTTGTACAAAGGCAGCAGGACCTCAGGAGGTCCTGGTGCTCAGCACTGCACTCAGAGCCCAGCCCCACGCCTGCCAGATGCCTGGGGCAGGGCAGGAGCCCGAGGGAGCGTGGTTGGTGCTGCCGCAGCAATGGAGCTGCAGTCTGATAGGGGACAGTGCAACACAGCCAGCGTTGACAAAAACAGCATCTGAGAACACGGAGAAAGGAAAGGATTCCTTCTCTGTAGCAGCCAGGGAGCATCTTCACAAGTGCTTTCGGGTGGTTCTGCAAACACCATTGCCCAGCTTTGGTCTTCTGCTTTTTCAAGCTCACAAAACAGTTTTCACATCGAAGCACACACGGTGGTATGCAAGCTGACGTATTCCCATTGCAAATCCCCTCTGCTTAAAGATGGGACAATTATTACTCATTTCTAAACAAAGCCTCATCGCTTTATTTGAAAATAACTCATTTCTGAATTGGAAAAAAAAAAAATCAGTGAATTTTTTCGCCAAAAAAAAAAAAGAAATCGGGTTTCGGTTTTACGGTGAGTGTGAAAGACTCAGTTCTGATGGTTTTCACTTTTATTATACACTGCATTTGTTTGCACAGCTCTTCTACCCAAGCCAGCAAGAGCTGTGACCGGGGAGCCAAGGCGTCCCTGTCCCACTCCTAAGCAGATACACGGGGGGTCTGGTGGGGTGGTCCCACTTTGGAGCTTTTCTGCTTTCAGATCTTCTGGGGAGGGGCCCCTGGGTGCACATGGGTCCCGTGGCATGGTCTGAGGGTGCTGCCAGGCTGAAGAAGGCTGTAAAAAAACATTGTGTCAGGAGAAGCAAATTAAAAATCGCCTCCTCAGATGATGCCCTGGCTTTTTCCAGCCTGCACAAGCATTTTTTGTGAAAACTGGACAGCAAACCTCCTCCTGTGGGCAACCACTCTCTCCCAGCTTGGCAACAAAGGCAGTGAAGAAATTCAGAAAGAACGGAACGTCAGCCTGCATCACTTTGTGTTCTCACCACAGGGCCTCGAGGGGGGTTCACTGTTGTAACATTTCTTTTGTGCTCTCTGTTTGGTCTCCACCAGCGCTGTACCACAGGGCTGTGGGGCTGGGAGCTGGGAGTGGATCCCAGCCCGCAGCTTCCAGGGCAAAGCTCTGGGAGTTGCCCCCAATCTTGCCACGGTTCTTCTGAAAACATGGTCTCATTGCAGCTTGCAGAGATTACCACAAAACCAGCTTAAAAAACCTGATGGGAAAATATTGTACCAATTTACAGATGGGTAAACTGAGGCACACATGGCCAGGATGGGTCTTGCTGCAAACCCTGAGCTGGTGGAAGGGCTGTGCAGGGCTGTGAGCACCAGCAGATGGACAGGGGCTGGGAAGCACACAGCAGTGGCACGGTGCAGGGGTGGCACAGTGCCATCACCACGGGGCTCTGTGTGGAGAAACGAGGGTGGAATTCCCCTTTTCCAGCTCATCATCTCCATCACTTGCACTGCAGTGGACTCCAAAATTCCCTCCAGCTGCCATGTAAAACCTTGTCCTGCATCAGTTCAACTGAGCACAAATGCCTCTGTTTGGGAGAAAAGAGCTTTCCAGAGTGGCCCACGCTCACCTGCAGCAATGGGAGTGCTTCCTTACTGTAACCCATGCTACCACGATGACAATTATTTTTCCAGACATACAAAAACCAAAAAATCATTTGAATATTGCATCATATAAACAACCTGATTCTCAGGCATGGACTCATTTATTCCATCCTAAAACAGATGTGCAAAGGAAGATGACAAAGCAAAGGAAAGGGACCACCAAATGAATGTCTTCTACAAGCAGAGGACTCAGCCAGGCTCCATTAAAGCAATCTGCTCCCTCCCAGCAGTGAGCACAGCAAGCTGCCACTGATTTCCGTGCTTCCCTGTCTCCCAGGCATGTGCATGGAAAGATGTTGCTATAAAATAGGAGCACAACTTTCAATCTAATTAAAGGGCTTTTTTCTAGTTAAAACCGTATCTTGTTTTTTTTCACAAAACAGGCATTTCCTTGTCCCTGTGTCCCAAATAGCACCTTAGGTTACTACAGCAGAAAGGAGTTGTACAAAGCTGATTTGCATTACGCTGTTCATTGCCCCCTGTTTATTTTTGCACTGCTCCCAGCACAGCCTCGTCGCTCCTGCCTTTCCTCACCAGCACTTTCTCACCAGTGGCATTTTCAGGCTCTCTAGCCCAAAAGCAGGGACAGGCTAGGGGTCAGGGCACCAGCAAGGCTCAGCTCCCTGCAGGGTGCCCGCCTGCTCCTCATCTCGGAGCCCCTCTGCAGAACACCATGCTCCCGCAGCACACACTTGGTATTGGAGCACGGTGACAAGGTTCAGGCTCCCAGCTCACGAATGCCACTGCCACACAGCAAAATGCTGCAGACCTGTGAGCTGTGCTTTGTGATTGCAGGTGGTGGTGAAGCTGGAGGTGAGGCATATGACTCTGAAGGAAGGAGACATAGGAAAGTGTGCAACGGCGCTTCAGACCCTGGGGTGGAATGTAAATGCCAGGCAAACAAAATTCCGAAACTGGAGCAACTTTATTCAGGCATAAATGCTCTGCTTTAAATAGCATGGCAGTGCCTTATCTTTGTATCTCAGCTATTAAGGAGCTCATTGTGTTTCAGCAGACTGCCACTGGCCAGAGCGATGCTGCTGTGGCACATGACTGCTGTGTTTGATTTCAGCTGGAATAGGGTTAGGCACAGCAGCAGCAGATGCTCCTTTTTCTCCAGCAAAACCCTTGTGCATTGCAGCCAGCCTGCTCAGGCCTGGCTGGGGCTGCACAGCTGAGTATGTAGGAGCAGAAGAAGAAGGCAGGACTGGTTTTGCCCCATCCTAATATCTAAGACTGAGGTTCTAGCCTTGAAGACATGGCATGGCAAAGCTCTATATTCTCCCCAAAGCACATCCCTACACATCTGATCCAGCAGAGCATCTGTGATTTGCCACCCACATACCTCCCTTTCCTTCCAACAGGTGTAAGGCACAACACCAGGGCAGGCAACACACAACCCCAGACTCAATGTCTGAGACCTTGGAAAATGAAACCTCAAGCACGTGAGGGTGAGTGGATAGCGACAGAGCTGCTGCCACTGAGGCATGAGAGGGGCCTCCTCCGGGTGCTCTCAGAGGCCTCCATCAAATCCCCTGTTGTCACCTCAAGTCTGAAAAACCAAGCCAAGGCTTTGCAGCTGTACTTGAGCAGAATCTGAAGAGCACCTGGCTTAACGCAAGCGGCTGCTCTCTGCCTTCTGCACAGTGAAACACTGCAGGTAGCTGAATGAGAGGAGATCAGTGCACAGAGAAATTCTCCACTTCAGCCCATCCCAGGCTAACAGGGCCCAGAAGATGCCATCCCACACCCAGGCTTCACCCTAGCAATTTAAATCTGCAAGGATGCAAGAAAAGATATGAAATACGGTATAAAAGCACTTAAATCCCTCCATAAATCCAAATGCATGCGTTCATCACAACTGCTATGGATGCTGGATTACAGGAGCATATGCTCCTCATGCATGTGCTAATCTTCATCAAGGTGACCACATTTATTTTCTATATATCATGGGATGATCAATCATATTTATAACGAAATCCATGAAAAATCAAAGAAAATTCTGTTGTTTCCTTGATGTACAGGACAGTAGCAGTAATCTATCATCCAGTAACCAGTAAGCTTTCACAACCATAAAAACACATGCTACTGTGTGCAGGCTGAAAATAGCGATGCCTACAATTACTGGGTAAAGATCAGTTTGCCCTAAAACAGTACTTGACTGTAATTACTTATATTTACCTAATTGCAGCTTATCACACCCCTGAATAAGAGGGATCAGGAGCACTTTCATGAAGATGCCTCGGAACACACTGGTACACCCGCGGCCCTTTGGGGATGCGAGCACCAGGAGTTAATCCCATGTAATCACGGCTGGTTCCCAGGGCCTGGCTGCCTGCTGCCACGCTGTGTAATGTCACCCTGTGTAATGTCACCCTCTGTAACATCACCCTGCAGCGAGGGACCCAGCCAGCCACAGCTGCAGAGCTGCTCTGGGTCAGTCCTGGCCCCAAAGGAATGGCACTCACCAAGTGCAGTTCCTTGGGATAACGTGGGGGCATCAATGCACGTGAACATTTTGTGCAGCAGGAGGCAAATAGATAAAAGCCTGGAAATGCTTTAATACCCATTTCTGCTTCAAACCACTGATTTGAACCACAGGTACTTATTCAGCAAGATCTTACAGCATGTACTTGATTTTAGCCATACCCGAGGGCACGTGTCTAGATGCTTTTCTGAATCAGGCTCATAAATCACAAGCTTATATCTGGACTTCTGTTTCCCTTGAGGTTTTGCAGACTATTAAGAGTTGTTGGAAAGGAAATTAGAAAGGAAAGATTTCTTTTAATGAATGCAAATGATTCCTTTCTTCTTGCCATCTGTCTACAAGCATTTAAGGCAGAGATGGGCTGAGGGACTGAGTGAAGATCTTTTCAGATCTGCATCTGAGCAACGCAAGCACAGCAAACAGCAGCCCCAAGTTATACCAACAGCACAACAGTGCAACTTTCCAGGAGATTTTATAATGTCAGGTTTGAAAAATTGCAGTAGAATCAAATTTAATCTCTGGGGCAGAAATCCTGCTGTAAGACAGGTATGGCACTTGGGGACGTGGCTCAGTGGGCATGGTGGGGATGGGTTGGGTGTGGTGATCTTAGAGGGCTTTTCCAAACTTAGTGATTCTCTGATTCTCATACAGAAATAAAGAGCAGACACAGACGCAGCACACCCAACACACCATGCCCTCTGCAAGTCAGCCCTGCTGCCCACGGTGGGGGTCTGTACCATCACTCACAGTATTAGCACTAGCCATAATGTTATACAGCTGTTTGTTGCTGTTAAAAAAGAAGACAACTGTAATATTTAACTCTATGGACATTTTGTTGTAACAAGACTTTGCCAGATGTTCTGCCCCTTGATTATCCACGCCACAAAAGCATGTTTTATAATCACATAAAACAAAGCAAGATGAAAGCCATGGAAATGCCTTTGTGTTCTTTTCCCAACACAGATGCTTTTGGGATGGTTTTTGCATCTGTCAAGCATAAATCAAATGGGAAAAACGATCCTCAAGTTTGGTCCGTCTCTCGCTAGAGTCAGTGTTTCTGTCACAAACATTAGCTGATGTCAAGAATTATTCTTCATTATATACTCATGGAGAGGTTAAGTTAAATGTTGCTAAAGCATTTCCAGTCCTGGAATGGAAAGTGCTGAGAGTTTCAGATTGAACCACGTTTATTGATAAGCATTTTGAGAGACAAATAATGGTACTGCTTGTGGGAGACGTGTGCTCACTGTAATTCCTGATTTCCATTCTCAACAATACCAACATACACAAGTGGCTATGGCCAAACCTCAGGCCTGGATGTAAGGTGCTTTCATGCTTTTGGGGGATATGCCAATTAGTTAAGAACCAAGATGCTCAGATGAAACTTCTTCATTAGTAAATACGAATATTCTGTTTAAACTTTCTATGTGCATTGCTGCAGTGCTGGCAAGCAGGATATCATACAAGTGACAAACATGCTGAAGAGATAAAAAGTGTTACTGTGTAAGCACAAAACATTGCAATGCCGGGAGAAAGAGCACCCACTTTTTTCTGACCTTTCCTAAGCAAATTGTGACTGCGAGTCCTCGGCTGTATGTTACCTATATCCTGTATGAATGAATTCCTTTCTTGTGTGATTGTTCAAAGCCAGTATGTCCGTTTCTATAGAAGCACCCACAGGATCACTGAAAACCACATATTCAGCTCTTGTTAATGTCACCAATGACGTACCAGGGCAAGTACTTGTTTGTCCTGAAGAAATACAGGACTTCCACCGCTCGGTGCACGCCCGCTGCCGAGCGCCTGTTCAGAAAAAAAAAAAGTTGTTGACATTAGAGGAAAAACCAGGTTTCCTGTTTGAACTCTGACAGGTACTGGAAGATATGAGTAACATCAAATCTTGGTCTGCTCTAAAGGCAGTCTGTGGTCAGGGGGTTCTCACATTTGTTTGTGTGGAACAGCTTTGAATTGTTTGCAGATACCGCGCAGAAGAAACTCAGAGATGCTTATCGCCGCGCAGGGCCTGTTATGAGATATATGCATTTGTGAACAGGTTAGAGGAGATCAAAACGGCTCCAGATGATATGCCTCACACGCTGTAAAATGTGGTAGATGCTCCCGAGATACCTCCGAAAATATCACATGTCACAGCGTTGTCGAGTACAGGCAGCAGCCACCCCTATTTCCATTCCACACCGCGCAGCAGGCGACAGGAGCCTGGGGGATTTTTTCCAGATCATCTGTCTTTTGTGCGTGCGCGTCTGAATGCTCAAATTAAAACTTTCCCTCATTATGATTTTCGCTAACAGAACTACCCGAACAGATCAACTGTGACAGAAACGCGCTGGAGGAGACGGCTCAGAATGTCCCGGCTTTGTCCCCGCTGCCCTGTGACAATGCCATCCTCCGAGCTGTGATGCTGCGGCCTGCAGAGCCAGGAGGGAGCCCACGTTTTGTAGTGTTTGGGTGGGAACACTGCAGGCAGAGCGTGAGAGCTGAGAGGGTAGGACTGGACCCAACGCTCAGCCTAGCACATACAGTGTGTAGCAGCCCCTCCAAACCGTTCTGCTGAGGTTATCAGCACAAAGTGCCACTGAACACCTCTGTTCTTCACAACAGGGCCTGCCCAACCCTGGCACATGCTCCTGCCAGGCTCAAAGCACAGCCCCTCTGCACACCTCTGTGCTTGCAGTGTGGGTGAAGCCCCACCTGGGGCACAGCAGCCAGCACCCATCCCTCTGGCCGAGGGCCCCTCAGGGAAAGGAGGAGCCCAGAGGGCCCTGCTCAGCCCCTTCCCTGCGGTGAGCGCATCCCAGCGCTTTGCATACACAAAGCAAACCTCAGTTTTCTTTATGCTGTAATGCAAACCATCTTTTCCAAAAACTCTGCTAAGAAGAGACCGCCCAGAGCTCCACTAAATCCAAATCACATCTGAAGACATAGCTGGTTCCTAGCTCCATGTTACAACTTTATGAGTGAATAACTTAAAGCTGTAGCAGCTCATTAACAGACGTAAAACTCTCCTCCAAAGCACAGACCCTTCAGCCATGCCATCACCTCTCCCACAGCCCAGACTGAGCCCACACAAAGAGCTTCCACCGAGGCCAGAGGCAGTTGTGCACACACATGTGATGCAGGAGACAAGATGCTCCAGGAGAACATCAGCACCTTCGCCCCTTCCCATGGAACCACCACACTAAGGCACTGTCCAATCTGCTGGGCTCTTGAGTCCTGCAAACCTGCTACTGTGTGTTCCTGCCTGTTCTCCTACATTTTACCTAGATTTATTTTTCCTCTTTTACTAGAGTGAGGGCTTACAGAAAGGAAATTTTCACTTTGCACGCTGTAATGGAAGCGATGGAAACGAAGTAAAAAGCAAAAGCATTCAATCAAGGAAAAGAGCAATTCCCTACAATGGGGCTAGCCATTGACATTAAGCAATTGGGCTTTCAGGTCTGGGTTATTCATAAATTAACTCTGATTACAAAAGACTTTCTTGAGCTACTTACAGTAAGTTGGAAATGAAAAAAAATGCTGCAAGTTCCTTAGCTCAGCCCCTCACAGAGCATCCAGCTGGAGGAAGAGAAAAATCAGCAAACAATTATCCCCTTACAACACTGGATGCTGTGTTTGTCCTCATTTCGGAAAGAGCTGAGACTATGAGAAATTCACAGTTTTCTACAATAATTTTTGTAAAATTGGTGAAGATCTTTTTACCCTTCAAAAGTGGATGAATTTTGCCAGCTGGATTTGAATTGATTGCTTTGGTGCAGCTGACACAGAAATGCCATATTATCAAAATGTTCCCAGTGTTCTGATCCTGAAATTCCCCTCAAATCACTGGCAGTTAAGTGGGTGGGTAACATAATGCCTGTGCTTAACAGTTTTCCTGAACTGGGGCTATAACTGCAAAAAGAAGCAGGAGAGATCCTCCCTTCCCTGGAACCATTGCCATATCATTTATTTGAGAATACCAGAATTTGTGAGGACACCAGAATTAAGCCATTAACTTTTTTCGTAGTAATCCATGCTAACATCATTAGAAATGGACTTATAAAATTAAGTAGTGCACAAGAAGAAAGCTCACAGTATCAACAGTAAGAAAACCCAGTAGATTCATAGCTAGAAACAATATGGAATTAGTTCAATATATGACACAGCAGTGAAAAAGATGTTTAAAAAATGTGAACACTGTATGTGAGCAACCAGCACTACAGTATCATAAATTTAACAGTGTAAAGGGTTTCCTTTAACTGAAAACTAATTTGTGGACAATTTTTGAATAACTTTCAAAGTGAAACTGTTTAAAACAACACATGACAGGTCTTTGTTCCTTTGAGTCTTCAGGTACTGATGCAAACTATTACATTTCAAGTGCTCCCCACTGATTCAGTCTTGTTTTAGCAAATAATAAGGCCAGGTGTGTTTACACTCTTTGTCCATTAATATTCAAAACCTGCTTTTGGGAGGAGAATGAAATTTAACCAAGAGATAAGGAAGCCAGATTAAGTCAATTATTAAATATGATTTGTGTTCATTAGGTATGATTTCACTAAGGAATTTTCCCTTTCTATTTAACTGTTCATGCTTAAGTGCTACTACCAAGTGTTTTGATTCTTATTTGAATAAAAAATTACAAGGAATATTCCTCTTCAGCTTATTTAAATTTTTCCTTTTCAACTTTCAGCTTGTTTTACACGTTGGATTTTGAGACAGTTAATAAGATGCAATGGGGCTCTGTGTGCTCTGAGCAAAACTTTCATTTATTCTGAACTTTATTATGAAAGGCTTTGCAGGTAGCAAACACGTGGTGCAGCTCTGCCCTTTGAATCCCACCGAACTGCTCCTAAATCCCAGCCACTGGGTGCCACACACCGTACGTGACTCCAGCCCTGCGTGAAGCTTTTTCAGCAGTATTAACAGACCTCATCTCATCAAAAAGGACAAGCAGAAGCCAAGAATAAAAATAATGCATTGGTTTATTAGGAAAAAAAGCATTTTTTTAACCAAGCAACTGATTTTCAAAGTGTCTAAATTTTCTCTTTTTTCTCTCTCTCTCTTTTTTTTTTATTCTATACTTTCAGAATATCTAACCACAAGCATTTGAGCAAACTAGAGAAAAGAAACTGTTGGTAATTTTCTGTAAGTTTCAAAAGACAGCAGGATATACATGCCGTTTTATGTTTCTATGTATAGAGACCTACTGGCAAACGTACAGTGGAACAAAGATAGACATCTAGATATACTTGTACCTGCCGTTCATGTGCCTATATGGAGATAGATGCTTAATTAGATAAGTAAACAATGGAAACTTTTAAAATTTGTAGCTCGAGTGTACTAAACTCTAAATTTATCTCTTACTTCTTCGGTACGAAGGTTCTCAGTGCCCGCCATGCGTGCCAGTTGGCCGTGCATCCAGCTCCTCACTTGGGCAGTGCTCAGGGCACGTGGTGATGTGCTCTGGGACCTGGCTTTGACCAGCACTGAAATACAACCAAGCACATGAATGTGAAATAAATATCCTTGATCCCAACATTTCTTTGGCATTTAGCGCATGAAGCTTTGTAGCAGAAAAATAATTTCTGAACTACCAAGTGAGGTGATTGTAACATGGAAGAACTTGAACAGAGCGGGCAGAAAGTTAACATTTTAGAAACATGGCTTTACATAGTGCAGTGATCAGAATCAGTGACCTGAGTTGACCAATGGCCATCTAACTCCAGATGTGAAGAGTCAAAATTTCCAAACTGCAAAAAAAATGATCCATAGCAGGTTACAAACCAAACACACCCAGCCCTCTGCTATTTCTTTCTCCTTTTTTTTTTTTTTTTTTCTTTTTTTAAATTTCANTTTTTTTCCTTTATTAACATGCAGCTGCAGCCATCTAGCCCCAGGCTGGCTGCCAGCAATAGCAGCGGCTGCTGCAAGATTGCAAGAAGCCTTCAGACAGCACTCGCTCTCACTGCCAGCAGCCACAGCCGTGCTGGGTGCTGGTACCTGAGCTGGAGGTCATGTTCTCCATGTGCCAGCACTTCTGGCCCATCCCAGGGCTCAGGGCTGTACCCTTGCCTGCCCCAGGAATTAGTGGGGTTCCCACCAAGCCCCAGAGCTTGGATGAAGCCCCAGGTGAGGTCATTCCTCTAGCACACCCAATGTCCTGGTGTGTAAAAAAGCTGAACACCAATTCTGGGGTAGCAGATCTCCAGCTGGGCTAAGTCAGAAGAGCTCTGGTGACCTCAGCAGAGCTATGACAACTCACACAAACTCAACTTTGGGCTATAGAGCCTGAGGCCCCGCAAGATCTCTGCACCACTTTCCCAGCACTGCTGGAAGAGCCATTCGGCTGTCTGCAGAAATCAATCACTCCTAGCAAACTGAAAAGCAATTTGCTTATTTTTTTTAAGCTTTCTTTTCCCCTACGCTGGCAAGGCTTAAAGGAAGCAAAGATATAAAACAGAAATATTTAAGAGAACATTCATTAATTTGTAATAGCTACAACATTGTGTGTTTCAGAACCTCGTCTCGCTGGGAATCGTGTGTTAAATATTCATTCCGATAGTCACGCAGTTCCAAAGAGGATATATTTCTTTGCAACCAAACTTTAAAAATTAATGAACAGAAATAAATAAATCCAATGAAATCCAGATGATGACTGACTAACTTCGTTTTCTTAAAGAAAGCTGGTGACTTTCTCCCTCTCTCATAGTCTGTAGAGTTTGATTTTAACCATAATTGATGGCTTCTTGGTCTTTGTAACAAATTATACAAAGCACAACTTTGGTAAGTTGACAAGAAAACCTGTCTGTAAAACCAGAATGAGAAGCAGACCTCAATTAATAGGCTGAAGGCTTTTCTCAGGCTTATCACTCCACTCTCCAGCAGACTTCTTGTAGGGCTTGTTTCAATGCCCAGGTCCAGGAAGGGCTGTAAGGCAGCAGGTTTGGGAAAGAAAGAAAAGGAGATTCCTGGAAAACACTATAAAAGTGCATGTGACCTGAAACACTGTTAAACAGGCAACTTACCAGAGGGTAAATATATATATATATATAGAAATAAGCAAGGTCCAATGAAAATGCCGTCCAGTACACCAGCACACGAGATTTCTCTGGTGCAACAGAGTCTACAATCTGTTCACTAAAGTATTCCTGGGTATCTGAAACCTCAGTACTTCTTGGACATCTAAAAGAGTCTCTGAGTGCAGAACCAAATCTACCACACAGCCAGACATACAAGTACCTACAGATGAGATCCTTTAACATAACATATTGTGTCTTATCTGAAGCAAAACAAATTTTGTGCATTCACCAGAATCAAAAGTTGACACTCAGATGTGAAGCCAGCTCAGAGTCTCCTATCTATGTCTTTCTTCAAATTCCATATGAGCTACACAAGCTGCACAGACTTTGTGAAAATCCCTTGCTTTATTTTACTCCAGGTTTAGGGGGACAATAGAAAGCAAAAAGCAGCAAAAAGGATTAATAAAAAAAAAAATCCTTGCTTTTTTAAGCAAAAAGTTACTCTTCAGTTGTAGAAGGTACTTTTCAGTTGATGAATTTCTTATTCCTATCAAACTTTTTGGTGATTTTCACTTTCAAGGTCTGTGCCCTGTCAATATTTTATTTTTGGCCACAAAAGAGGCTGTTCATAACACCTTGATGTGTTTCTGGGATTCCTATCGATGCCTTTTCAGGATTCTCTCCAGTAACAATTTCTACCTAATTCTATCACTGTCAGTTTTATCCAGCCTATTGCAGAGCTGGTAAACTCCAAAGCACCTCATGAAATCCAACACTAGAAAATCACTGTGGAATTTTACATCTAGATTTCAGCACTGTCTCTTCAGCAGCTGGAAATCCACACCAAAAGCAATAATTCTGTTCTTGCAACACAATAGAAGCACATAGGTGGCTGTTAGCATCGCTATTTTTAGCCAGGACAAAGCTCCCACTTCCCCTAGCTAAAAAAAGCAGAGATGAATGAGAATTGTCTACAAAGTGTGAGTGCCTACAAGCCTCTAAGTGTGTTTGCTCTAAGTGTTTTTTGATAGTCATGACGATCCCAGTTTATTTGTTAAAATCCACATCAGCTTCATACATTGGGTGGTTTAACATCACCTTTCCTTAGCTTTCTGGCTATGATCCAGCTCCCAAACACTTTTTTCATGGGTCATCCAGACTTACTTTGATCTTCTGCTGCCTTGAATCTCACCTGCCCTTGACCACTGGATCAAGTGCCCAAACCCAAATCATGCCCTACACATAAGCTGCCATCTACAGTGCAGGATTTCCCAGACAATATTGTGCAAATGCATATGTGCATTGTAAAAAATCTACTCTGAATGCGAACTTTCCCAAACCCTTTGATGACAGCAATAGAAAGTGGGACTGCAAGTGCTGAAGTGATGCTGCTTACTTGCATTTCTCATTATTGTAACAAGCAGTTAAGCTACAGGCACTGAGAACCAAATAGCAGCCAGAGTCTAATTCTCCTCTGATTGCTATCCTGCTGCTGATAGAACGTTACAGTATAGACAAATTCTGCCCTCAGACTTTCACATAAACACAGGAACACATGCAGCCCCACAGAAGGCACTCAGCAGCATCACTTCTCATAGCAATTACCAGGACGAGACAGGAGGCACAGTATTCATCTTCTTGAGGAAAATGCAGGGAAGCTGTACTGAACCAGCAACATCACAGCTTTAATGTACACCTTTACTTCAATGGGAGCAAAATGCATCTGTGAAGAGGAGAATGAGAAAGAATCTGCATGGCACTGAGCCCCAAAGGCACACAGAGGCCAACCCCAGCTTTACCAGCCCCAGCCCTCACCACCCAGCCAGGAGAAAGTTAATTCTCAAAACAAAAACCTGAACACGTGGGAAGGCTGGCACGCACCCCCTGGAGTTTCAGAAAGCTAGCAGTTCACTTGGTTCAATTTCTCTAAATTTGTTGTATTTCTGTTTTGGTTTTATTGCTGCTCTGTTCCACCTCCTCTCTCTCTCTTTCAGGTCCTGTATTATCAACATTACTTAACTGGAAAGGGCTTTCTCTAAACTTTTCCAAGTGGCCTTTGGAAGGATATCTTTCCACAGCCCTTGAAGTTTCTACAGAAATATATTTTTCACTCCTATCTCAACAATCTTTATGTTTCAACAGTATATTTTCTCTTCCTCTGCCCTGCCTTTTTAGGAGCCCTCCACACAGCCATGAGCCACCAGTCAGAGACTTTCCATTGAGCTGAATGAGCTTTAGCTTACACTTAGGTTCAAAAGTTTTCTGCCCCTTCACATCTTCAGATCCCTTTACCACAATGCTTCCTACCCACACAGGAGTTCACTTGTATGAGCTGGAAATCTTATGAGACAGCGGCTCTCGGGTTGTTTCCAATTCCCAAAGAAGGCAGTGTTTTTGCCCTCAGGGGGTTTCAGTAACTCCCATTCTGAACTGGTAATAAGCATAATTTTTCAGGCACTAAAGAGCCTCAGATTTGGTCGGGTTGAGCTAGAACAGATGGGGGTGTTTGGCAAGTTTTAGCCCTATTAATGTCATAAGGTTTGAGCAAATCTTCGGCACAGGTGCCAAAGCAGACACTTGTTCCCAGGTACCCAGTCATACCTGAGGGCGAGCATCAACAACTCATTATCAAATGGACACATTAAGTAAAGAGCTGCAGGAAACTACCTCAGATTCAATTGTGTTCATTGCTTTCCAAAAATCAGGGATGATCAAACAGAAAGGACATCTTTAGGTTTGCAGATGATATGGATGTGGAAGCCACTACCAGTATATTGAAGAGCAAGACTACAGTTCAACATGATCGTTACAATAAAATGGATGTAGTTCAATATCAACAGGTTATACATACCATAAAAAAAAAAAAAAAAAAAAAAAAAAAAAAAAAAAGGAGAAAGCACTAATACACACCCCCAGATGCACCTGGCAAAAAGGTTATGGTGAACACAATTCACACAATACAGTGAGGAGGATAAACTTAAACTTTGGCAGGAAAGATTCAGGTCAGACTTTAGGGAAACTCTTTGTGACAGGGATACACTGGAACAGCCGAATGGAGAAGCTGTGAGTTCCCATCATGGGAAGTCTTTAAGAACAGATTGAAAGATTTTTCACTGGAACAACGGAACGTTTTTCCTGTGGTGGTTCAGGGGATGGGTTGGAAGACTTGAGAAGTCCTTCCCTTGCTCATTAAATAGCTGGCTACAGTTAGGTTCTCTGGGAAGATCAAAGCCAACACTTAACCACGCACAGTGCAACTGCAGATTCATGGATGTTGTTACGATACAACTTTCTGGATTTTTAAACCCGCAACAACAGTTAGTGGCCAACCTTGCCTGCAAGCTCCACAGAGATGATGCAATTCCACTCTGCTGACAGAAGTCTATGGTGGGAACAGGGGAGAGCTCACCTTGATTGCTTTCCACTCCCAGAGCCACAGATTTCCTCAAGAATTGGCTTAGCTTGAGGGAGAAGGATGGAGCGCAATTGACACAGAAGGATCTCCATGGCACATCCTATGTTTTCTTTCTTCCTTAGTCTTTGTCTAACAAAGAGAAAAAGAATCTGAGACATCTGTCAGCGCTGTCAGCACATTTCCAACCCTTCCCACATCTGACCTTCCCTTATCCTCTCCCACCACCTTCGAAGCTGAGCATTGAGAAGGACATTAAGGTTTTGTCCAAGAAGGGAGGCAGAATCCTTCCCTTCCCCACGACATCCATTCCATGTCATCAGAGGGAAGATCGCTGCTGAGATGAGCTTTTACAGACACTGAAGAAAGACATTAAGCATCAAAAAGAGGAGTAACAAATGCCAACCAGGGCACAGAACTATACATCGCTTGGGTGAAGCAAACGCTGTCCCAGGAGTCTGCCTTCCACATACACCCTTCCTTTTTTTTTGCTCAAAATTGGTCAAGGCAAAGGTAAACAACCAGCAGAACATACTGCACTTCATCCAGGAGCCAGGTACTGTAATCCTAACCCCTGGGCCACGTCCTCACTTTCTGGCAATGATTTACCCCAAGAAGGGTCTGGCCACCTGCTGCAGTCCCTGTCTGCCTCATTGTTCTCAAAACGCTGCTGTGTGCATGAGGTTCATTCACGTTTTGCTCCCTTAACTCTCTTGATATTTACTTACACAATTATTTCATGCAGACTTATTGTTCAAGCCTTTTCTTTTGTTCTTGTAAAGATTAACTTCTTATGAACACGCTCGGTCGGCAAAGCATTTTGAAACATAATTCTCTGGCGGTGGTCTATTTTCAGAAGAGAAATACTTGCTGGTCACTGTGTTTTACTACTAGCACTTAGTGGTTTTAAAAACTGTTTTCTGTTCTATGTATTAACATAATTCGTTTGCTATAAAAAGACTCCTAAGCATACATTTCTGCAGTCTTCCTTGCCCATTACAGAAAGAAACCTGAACTTTATATCAAAGAGACTGAGCCAAAGTCTCAAAAAGTTCTTAACCAAAAACTACTTCACTTGCAGACTCTGTTTATTTTCCAGATGAGCTCAAAAGCCCTTAAAACAACAGTGTGGGCACATACACCACACCCGGTCAGACATGCCCCACATTCCCTTGTTGTTGTAAGCAGCACCGTGATGGCAGGATCCCAGCACGCATGGGACAGACACAGCGAAAGCACAGACCGAGTTCTGAGCTCAACAGACAGTGTCAGTGGAAAATAAACAGTCATTTAAAAAGCAAGTTACACAACGTAGAGCTGAGCCTCAGCAACTGCTCCACTCCTCGCTCCTGCCTGCAGGAGAGCGAGCACAGGTCTCAGTCGTTCAGAAAACGATTTTTTAAGTGATCAGGAAAAAATATCTTCTTCCCCTATCAGTCATGCTTGCTTAAAGCCTAATGCTGGGTCAATATTAACTGTGACAGCATGTGACACACTGTGCTGCTGTTTGTGGAGGGGATCATCACGCGGTGGGACAGAGACGAGGGGACCTGCTGGGTCTGCACACAGAACGCAGCCTCCATGGGCTGTGTGTGGGCAGGGGGGGGACACTGCAGCCCCGAAACCACCGTGCAATAATATCGATAAATGGGAAGCGGTTCAGAGCAGGGCTAGAAAATAATGAAGAGCCTGAGGGAATGGATGGCAGAGGAAAGATTAGGGAAATTGCATATGTATGTTTTTGACCAAAGGAAACAGTCGGGGATGTCTGACAGGTAGCGGCTCACAGAGGAGAGCACTCGGGGTGGGAGAGGAGGGGTAACTGGGGGCAATTAGAGGCGGCCGAATAAAAAGAAACTTAGGCTCAATGCAAGGAAAGAAAATCAGAGAAGAAAATTAGAACATGAAACAGTTTGGGGAAAAAGGATCGTGTGTAGAAACTCCTTCACTGGAGAATTCAAAGCAAGCATGATAAAAACTCTAAAAAATATTTGGCAAAGAGAAGCAACCCCTGTGAAGTGGGGAAATGGAGCGACCCCCAAATGCTTCGCCAGCCCCAGGAGCTGGCACTCTGTATTTGACCACATCATGGGATGCAGTGCAGTAAAGGCAAACACATTCACTTTTAAGGGCACCTGTTCCTGATGTTCCTGTTTCCACATGGCCTCTCTGAGGCAGCTCCAGGGGCCTGAGCTCCTGTTGTGCCCCAGGACACTCGCCCACCACTGCAGCAGCAGCCAAGCACGTGGAAGCAGCATTACCCTGAACAGCAACCAAAGAGCAGAGAGAGCTGCCAGGCACTCTCCTCTCCCCAGAAGAGCAAAGCTCTGGAGCAGTGCATGCCACCAGGTTACCCTCTTTTGCCAGGGTTTACAGCTACAACACAAGCACAATACTCTTGTACTGACATTTACCTCAATACACTCTGGGAGAGCTTCCAAAACCCACCTGCAGACAGCTGTGAAAACCAACCAAGCCATTGAACTGTTACATAAATGACCTTCCAGGGCTTCATTATTACAGCTACTACTGGACAGTAACAAGATTTGAGTGGCTTCCACAACAGCAAAGCCTTGTTTCTGATCCCAAAGGCTCCTAGCTTGGGCTGCTCTGTTCAAGCACAACAGAACTAGCTCAGCTCTGGCTGTATTGTGAGACACTGTGGGATTAAAATCAAGCATTGCTTCAAGATTAAGTACATCTGTTATGAAAATCCTCTGTGTTTTGCATACATGATTCAATAAAGAGTCTTAGTGGGATAATTGTTTTGCCCAGGTTATTAACCAGAATTTTCTTTACTTCTTTTTTCCCCTCATTACTCTTCAGAATAATGTTTAAGGTAAACATCTCATAATTATGCAAGAATTGCATTAAGTGGAATGTTCTATCCTAAATGTCCATTCCCAGATATTGCGTACTATTACCAAAAGTCATCATAGGAAATGAAAATTCAACGAATTTCAAGAAGCTAAAGCACACAGTGTATAAGACCCACTGAAAATTAGGTCCTGAGTATCAGAGGGGATGTCAAGGGGGAATGAGATTTGTACAAGGCCAGACCTCACTGAAAGCATGGTCAGAGAGAAACAGATTTGCACTTTGCCCACTTGAAGCAGGCACGACTCTGTTTGCAGCCTGCTCAGGGCAAGGCAGCAGAGCCCCCGTCACAGCCTGAACCTTTCCCATCAGATATCACATGCTTGCCCTAAATACCGGCTGTGGGAAACAAGCTGCGACGAGCGGGAGGATCTCTCGGAAAGGAAATCATAATCACCCCCGCTTCCCTGCTGCCCTACAGAGCCTGCCTGAATGGGATGCAGGGATGCGCAGGGGCTGCGCCGCAGCCCTGCTGTGCGGGGAGCGGCCGCCTCCGCGTCCGGCCGCAAGAGGGCGCCGCAGCGCAGCCCCGCGCCGCGCAGCCCCCGCGCGTGGTCGTGTCCCCGCCGGAGCGGCAGGTCCTCGGCCGCAGCTTGGTCTCCTGCGGGTTTCAAGTTTGGTTTCTGCAATTTACTGGAACCGTACTTAGGGCCTTAAACAGCTGTATGTTGAGAAGGAAACACAGGTTGCAAGTGAGCAGAGTGAAAAATGGGTTTCAGGACACTCGTTCAGATGAACTTCAGTGCTCTCATGCCCAGGTGAAACATAGGGTTTTAAATATATATATATCTGAGAGAGAAAGATAAGCTAGAAAATTATGATCAAAGAAGGAATTCAACACAAGGATGGGCTGATGTAGACTTCGAAGCCCAACACCCAAAATAGGAAAGCTCTAAATTCCCATCCGTTTGCAAGTGACTACACTTAATGCATACCCAGAGCCCCTCTGTTTGGGCCAAAGCATCTCAGAATCCAGCTCAGACCTGAGCCCTCCAGGGACCTGCATGACACCAGTAGTTATTATTATGCCTGAAAAGCTTAGCCTGGGAGAGTCATTGGAGTACGCATGCCAGATCAGGTGGTAGCTGTATTCCCCTCTTTTCCACAGCAGAATGCAGAGGTGTGGACCCTGGCTGGGGATGCACAAGGCTGAACCTCTCACCACCATGGGCAGCATTCTGGTTGGGTGTGCTGCAGAGGCTGCAGGGCCTGCTTGTTCGTCCCTTACCAAGTGTGGAACCTTTCCATACTCATTGGACTGGAGAAAGGACTGTGCAGCCCTGGATAAGGTTGGGTTCCTGATCACAGGATAGTTTATTCATCTTGGAATTTTAAAAAATAAAAATAAAAAGCATTCCTCTTTTCCTCCTGACAGCAAATATGTGCAAAATGCTTTAACCTCTGAACTAATCTGACGCCCTTTCCTGTGTTCAGAGAAAGCTGCCATTCTGCAAAAATCCATCACCAGCATTGCTAGAGAAGCCCTACGAGTCTCAGCCCTTCCGCACAGAACTCTGCCTACTCAGCAGGTCCTGCCAGGGCAGAGGTGTGAAATAACCACCTTCAGTCCCAGTGTCGCAACACTCTGCATCCTTGCTCAACTGTCACCTGCCCTTAGAGACTCCTGGAGCCTGCCAATGCCTTCCTCACCAAATTAATGACATGGAAGGTGTCCTGAAGTGCTTTCCAGAGGGCCACTTCCCAGCAGGGTTTTGTTAAGGGTAATTAGCTGAGTACCCACAAAGGATGAGACAGATAACTGGGAATGCCACAGCCGAAGCTGAGAGTGACCACTAGTCAGCATTGCAGCCTTTCGACAGAAAACACATTGTTTTCTGCTATGTGGACAAACAGGTTGGACTAATTACCATGTGTAATCATTATTATTTATGCTGTACAGACATCAGAGTTTTGTCTTTAAATGAATTTATGGGGGGGGGGGTCACAAAGCTGAATAATTCCTTTAATTATATGCTTAAAAATCCTGAATGGAAGAAATTAGGAGACACAAAGGAACAAACATAAACTAATTATTCCTTGCTTTGCAGCTAACGTATTTCTATGGTAACCACTATGGTCTTCGAAGAAATTAAATGATCTTTTAAATCAGTTCATCAGGAAAGTCACCCACTAAAGCCACAGAACAAAAATCTTTCAAATAAGTCTAGAGATGATGAAGGAGAAAAGCATACATTTTCCCAGCTGCTGATCATTAGAGCTACGAAACTGCATTTTCATTAAAACCACTGAGCAGATTCTCTCTCCTTTGCTCTGTGGGGAGGTCGGTGGCTCTGTGCATGGGTGCACACACAGAAGAAAGGAGAAAGGACTTCTGTCTAGAGCGTGCCACCAAAGCAAGGTGAACACCAGACAAGCAGGTGCGGTTTTGTTCTGTTTTTGAGAATAGTTGCACTTTCTGCTCACATTTTTTGAGGTTGAAAGCTTCCAACCTAATTCTAACAAAGCCTCAGTTCTCCTTTGAAACTCAAGGGAGGTGGCAAATTTAAACATGCGATGTCCCAGCTCTGTCTTTGCAGTACATGGAGATGCATGTCCAGTAGGCAAAACAGATGTACAATTTTGTTAGGTCAACAGCACGTGGAAAGCGGTGTAGTACTCAAGTAAAGACCAACTTTACACATTTTTGCCCTTGAAATGTAGGAAATTAATCAAAACCATGCACTTAAAACCTAAACCAGGCTGTCATCAGTTTTGCATTATTTAAGTTTAGCTCAAGGGGTGCATTGCCAGAGGAATAATTCAACCAGAATGGCCCACGAAGCAAGCAGATTTGGGCTCTGCGGGAGGTTTGCGTCTTCGGGCTGTGCAGAGCTTGTTAGCCAAGCAGACAGCTCATGCAAACACGTCTCGCTCCTCTTTTGTCTGCACCACCAAAACCAATGGCTTCCCCTATCACATCTGTGGCCATGCTGGCAGCTACAGATAAAGAGATGCATTGAATAGCCTCATATGAAGGGATCCTCAGTTTTCAGTTGAGAGGAAAGTCCCCACAGTTGAAGCAGAGGAAGAGTTCAAACCCTTTTTATAGAGGCTCAATTTTTTTCCTCCCTTTGGGCTCTGCATGGCACTTTTACTGCCATACTCCAATGCCTACCTTCCTTCAATGCTGCAAACAAACTTGGAACTTCATTGCGGAAAACTAAATTGAATGTTGAGTTCCATTTAGTTGAGCTAAAGAACTGCACACACACTCTCTCTGTGCTGGCATGAAGCACCCAGACCCTCGTGTGTCAGCAGGGACACGGAGGCTGCCCAGCCCCGCACCGCTGCCTGCCGCAGGGCTTTCTGCATCCCAGCATCCTCAGCTTTGCTGCTTCACTTGGAGGGTTTTCACACAGCTTTGTAAGGACAAAGACATGTCACAAATCCCAGACACTGTCCAGCAACAGATTCATTCCTGCCTTTGGTTAACATAACATTATTAATATTCTTAATAATAGCTCCTATTAAGAAAATCTGCTGGCTTTGGAGAACAGGTTCCCATTTTCCTCAGGTTCTAATTTTAGAAGCTTCTGGGGACTATGTAAACTTGTGAGCTGGAAATGAACACAAAACCAATATAGATTATTTGCTGAAATCCTGGGGTGGTGATGAGCCCCAAATATCCTGCAATACTGAAGTCAGCCCTGGACTTCCAGATCTGCAGAACAAAGGGCGGCTGTTTTCCTTGGTGGCTGCTAAGAAGAAAAGCTTTCCCATCTACTTCACAAAATGACAGCAAACTCGTGAGAGCAATCAACACAGAGCATCAAACACTGTCAAGATTTAGGAAACAGGAATAAGCATACAGCCATGTGGGGAACCAGAAAGGTATCTCAGCACACAGGGAAGCTGCTCCCATTTGATGCAGACCCCTCACAGCTCTCTGGGCTGCGCTGGCTGTGGCCTCATTCTGCATCTGCTCTGACAAATCCTTGTGCCCACTGCTATGGTTAGAAAACACCGTAGCACCAACAGGCACATTTTGCATTTGCAGCAAGTTTCCTTCAAAAGGTAAAGCAGCTTTTCACACATTGAAACATATCCCAAACATCAAGTCTGTTCATATTGCATTTTTCTTCCTCATTATTCCAGCAAAAACATATCAAAAGCTACACAGCAATTTGCATCGTGCTTCTAACAGACAAAAGAGCAGAAATATCTTGAGATTTTTTAGCTCTTGATTCTACAGAGCACTTAAGCAGAAGATTAATTTACTGCACATGAGTAGTGTGTGGCTCCAGTGGGACTACAAATCTGATTAAAGAATGAATGCAATTGTGTCTATAGATCAATGCCATAATTTATTCCTCCCGAGTATCAGATGGATCCTTATAGTCTCTTTGATAAATGCATGCAGTGCAAAACATAGTGATCCACACTATAAAGCCACACACACTACTGGAAATCTCCCAGATATGTATTAACATCATTAATCAACTATTTTCCTTCCATTACATTTCTTAAACTCCTTGCTTTTTCTAGAAGTCTGTACATAAGAGTCTGTAAAAGCAACCCCTCACCTTTTCCAACAATTTCTTGACAAATTCCAGATGAGAAAACACATTTACCACGTCAGATCCCTTCAACAGGGATACATTTTCAGGACTCTGGAAATAAGCTTTAGGGTCCATAAAAGATACAAGCATTTTGCAGACCAGCAACATACCACTAAACCAGATACAGGAGTACCATTGAAAGGTGATGCTTTGGCCATGGGTTTCTTTTTCTGCCCTCTGAGGACCTTTCGACTAAATAAAGATCAGCGCTTCCACCAGAGGTAGGAAAGGGCCTTACAGCAAACACTGGCCCTACAGGAAAAATAAATGAGTGTGTGTTGTTAGCTGAAGGCGAAGGCATGTTTTGCACACATGATGTCACTCTTGCAACTCAGGAAGAACTAATTGCTCGGCTTGTTGTAGTCTCAGACTCGTTGGGTTCACTCGCAAATTATAGTTGTCTGGAGAGCTACAGCATGTCATCAGCACACAGCTATGTTGTCTGAAGCATAATTAATATCTGCCTTTCTTTTCAAGTTCCTTATTTACCCTCTTTCCCCCATGACAAATATGTTAATGGCCTCTCCAAAACCCACAGATTGTCATTTTCAAAGCCCCTGTCTTTCTGCCTTGAGCTGAACACTTGAGACTAAATCACGGTGAGCCTGTTCTTGCCCCCATTAAAGCTGTTGAGGGTTTTGTCAGTGACTTCAGTGTAAGCAAACTCTCACAGGTTCTAATGGGAGCAGGACCACAGACCTATTTTACTTTGCACCTTCAGCCAGAGGTAAAAAAAAAAACAACACACCAAACAAACAATAGGCAGGGATTGTCTTACAGGTCTGCAGGATTTTGCATTGAATCAGGTGCTCAGGGCAACGTCAGGATTCCCAGCCGTCCAGTCGATGGGTTGCAAAGCTTGTGTTGGATCCCAGGGTCCTAGAAAGCCATTTGCTTTGCCTTTGATTTTGACCAGTTTTGAGAATGGGTTTTAAAATATCATTTCAATTTTTCGGCAAAATTATTATCTGCTTACCTGATTCTAAGGACTTTTCTGCAAAGGGTAAAATATTTCCCAGCGCTGAATATAGCAGCATGTGAAAATAAGCACACAAAACATGTACAGCAGTGACAGCAAAAACTGAACTGGTGGCCCAGATCATTACTGCGGAACATCTTGACACCAGTTTATAAAGTACCACTTGCACTCATACAAGGACTTGAACAATCCTGAATGCATGACTTTTATACATACGTGTGTATATATATATCTTTACAAATGAGTCAGATTTACAAATAATAAATGCATTTACACTAAAAACAGAAATAGGATCTCCTATATTTAACTACCCGCACCTCTATTCTACTTTTCCTTTTTTATTTAAAAAAAAATCCCCAGATTAAATCATCTGCCAAGCGGCAGAAATCTCCATACAACAAAGAAATACTATTTCCACTACTACATAGTTGTTAGTTTCATGTGTGAATAAAGCATTTCCCTTCCCAAGATTTAAACACATGGCAAGTCCCCACATCATATTGATCAAGTTTTCACATGTTTCTATCCCACCAATTAGCAAGGGGGATCTTCTGGAATTCTTACCATACTACTACAATGAATGTACTTGCAGGTAAGAAAGTACTCATACCAGTCGTTACACATTTCTTCTTTTGTACATAGTGCTGTAAAATAGAGGTTCAGGTATGTATTTTTCTAAAATGTTCTCTGCTTCCATCTCTGTGCCATCCCCTCCTCCCTTCCTTAGCTTCTAAGCATGCCTTACACCCAGCCATATCCTGATCTCAGTTAGCTGGTACTTAGCACAGCTCTTATTGACCTAGAAGGACTTGCATGAGCAGACCCAGAGCCAGTGTTCAGATCTGTTACTCCACCTTGGCCTCAGAAGCATTGCAGCCACATCAGCAGCAATGTATTTGAGGGTGAAAATTGTATTTGAGGGACACTGTAAGGTCTGTGTACCACTGCAGTCTCAGCTAAGTAAAGGTAAATTCTGCCTTGACTGGAGGTCTTTTTTTCCAAGCACCTTTTTCTCAGTCAGGAGCATCAGACTAACCCGTGAGTTTTCCAAAGCGTGGGCAGGGCCAAGAGGGACAAAGCAGGGGAAGGATCATAAAATATAATGACTCTGCTGCCCCAGCCAGAGGCAGATTGCTGTAATTTAGGAAGCTCGCAGCCTGACAGAAGTACACAAGAGTCACCTGAGCCTGTGCAGCAATACAGAACCAGGAAGGGAAGCTTTGTCTTTGTGTCTTTCAGAGACAACACCTACAGAGAGCACTGGAGTCAGTCTTCCAGAGATTTGCAAGACCCCGACTGTGCTGTAAGAGTAAACCACACAGATTCCACAGTTGCCCCTTACAGGGAGGGCTATGATGCAGAGTCTCAGCCCTGCTGGCCAAAGAGGTGCAGGAATACCCACAGTCCCTGAGCACAAACATGCAGTATTCTACCCACCAATTTATGGGGGGGGTTTTAAAGTGTTTTTATGCTACATTGGTAGAACAACATAAAGGGAGCAGAGAATATAAACATTACTGGATAAAAGGAAAAATCCATTCCAGCTGCATTTCTTTTTTTAATGACTTATATTGATTCTTGTTCCATCATGTGTTTCTTCAGCAGTATTTTAAAAATTTCCTGCATTCATCATTTAATAAACTCTCAGCATCTAGAAGCATTTATTAGTTTATAACGTTTGCCAGACTTTGTAGCAAGTCCAATGGATTTTCATGTTTTTTTTCTCTTTTAGGAATAGCAGAACAGGGGTTATGATTCAATTCTTGGGTTCTTGTCTTTTTGCAATATCATCACTGACAAGCTACATTTGACACCTCTGTGCCTCAGCTTGCCTAGTTCATAAATGGGCCCAGAAACACCTCTGTCACATGGTGTTAAAAGGTTGAGTTAATTGCTGCTCATAAATCACATAGCAAAGAGAAATATATATATATATGCAAAGTAGTTTTGATGTTGTAACAGAGCTGCACTGCTTTTAGATGCAATTAAATTGTTAGGAGATTCATATTTCTTGTATCACTTTGCTACCCATTAGCATGAAATATTACTTCCAGAATATCCAAAACCTAGGTAGAATATTTGTGCAATTTGAGCAGACGCTACTCAGGACACGCACTAGGGAAGATACTGGGATAGGAGCAACTTTCTCTCTCCATCTCCCATTGAAGTGCAGTGATTTTTGCATTCGTTTTAAATGTCATAGGACCTGAATATATTCACCATTCCTAGTCAGCTTTGAAAAGCAACACTGCCACTTTATAAGACAAATCCTACATTTAATAGCTCAGTTACAAACAAACGCTTCTCCTCCCTCTGCTTAACTAGCACACTGGGTAGCTGAAGGATTTAAAATGAGGCACCTTCACTTTGTGAAGTGTTTTGAGATCTGCCAAGTACAAAGTAGCATGAAGATTACCATTTTCACTTTGATTTTTTTCTCCATGAGCTACTTGCTATCATCTACAGCTGCTTTGTGGACAAGGAGCAGATAAGGGATTTAGGCATGAATACCATACATTTCCCAATATCATACACACGAATGTAGCTTGCAGTAGCAGAAATAGTATCAGGCTATGAAGTTTGGATTAGATGAGAAATTCCCTATTTAAAACTTCAATGATTTTCAAAGCCTTAGTTTTTTTTCTGCCCTCTAGAAAGATGAAGGAACATTGCAAAGTTTCAGTACAGGTCCAGAATTCAACAGCGTCCAGTGAAACTGTCTACATTTGGGTTTTATCTAAATTTCAGCTTTAAGACATAACCAAAACAGACATTTTCTGTGCCTCTTCTATGCTGCACTGAGATGGCACAAAGAGAGGGGAGAAAGCAATACTCACCGAGGGAGGTGCCCCTGGCAGTATGACTCCATTTCCTACACATTTCTCCTGCTGCTCCGGTGAGTTGAACACTCCCTGTGCTCCCAGCGGACAGCATGTGTGACCACGAGTGGACATCAGAACCACTGACGAGCAATTCTGTCCTGGTATGGTTTGTAACCACACAACAGTGAGAAGATCCCAGACAATGCCACGTTTGTAGAATCATTCCCCAGCACTACACTATAAAGGAGCACAAGCTCCGTTCCTGGGACAACTGATGGAGGCTGTCCTACCACTGAAACAGGCGGGTGAAGAAATTAGGATGTTATTAACCATTTCAAATTTAACTATTTCTAGTTCTTTCAAGGACTGGGTGTGCTCAGCAAGGGAAACCTGAGGGTTGCTATGAGGTGGTTCTTTTTCCTTAAATCTTCTATGTTGGAAAATAATTTTAAAAATGACTAATAAGGTAGAAATACTTAGCCTGCTTCACAACGTGAACCTGCTGCCTCGGGGATAGTATAGCAATTTGACTTTGGTGCTAAATTTCACCTTAGCAGGAAAAGACAAGCAAGGGTTTCCTAACATTTTAGTTGCCTCTTAGTACCCTATGAACAAATAAAAAGAACAAAATCAGACTGTGATTCACCTCTTGCTTGAAATCAAGATGAGCTAGGGGTACCCTGAATTGCCCGGATTCTGATATGGATTTGAAGTCACAATTTATTTTATTTTTTTTAAACAAGGGACTGGACTCTGAGTATAGCCACCTCTGTGCTAAAGAATGCAAATGGGAAGACAGGTAATATAAATCATACATGACTGCAGGATCTGGCCCTTGGTTGGGGGCAGAACGCTGAAACTGTAATTGCTCTTGCAATGAATAGCTGATGAATGAAAACAATTAGTCACTTTATTTAACCTCTTGTTAGGTCTGCCGACATGAGTTTACAGAAGTCATTAGTCAGACTGCACACACACATAAAAAATCAAGATATTTGATTTCTTTTTAAGAAAAATCACAAAATTAAAAAAGCTCCGAAACAAAGAGGAGGTGTTCCCTTCTTCTGGAGCAGGATGGAGGGGCATGGCCATCCCTCACCCCCTCCCTGCCAGCCCCACAGGGACAGATGGCCCCTCAGCAGGCACCAGGCTCCTGGAGAACACCCTCAGCCCCGTGTTCTGGCCAGGCAGCAGCCGGCCCACAGCACGCCAGCATCACAAACAGCAAGGAACACCTCGCTTATCTGCATTTAACCTTCTCAAGTTTGAAAGCCTGGAGAAATGAGGACCACCATGAGCAGGGGCCTGCTTTGAGTCTTGTTCCAGCCTGCCCAGCTGGCTGTCAACCATTTTGTCTTCATGCCCAGCGGGCTGTGAGCACCAGGCTGGAGGGGAAGGGCAGCCATTTTGCTGCCCTCAGCCCCACACAGCACTGAATGGCAGCGGCCATGCTTGCCATGGGGCACACATCTGTGAGCTGCCTGTCCTCGAGGCATGTTGACTGCAGACACCGCCGCCCAGCACCACTGGCTGCTCAGAGCCCACTGGAGAGCCACCAGGAGATGGCAGAGGGCTGCTGCCAAGGGACAACCACAGCCAGCACAGCAGGAGGAAAACAGTTCCATAATGGATATTTCCATTGTAATAGACAAGATGATCCTGATGTAGTTTCCAAATCTCTGTGATCTATCACCTGAATTGCCCTGGATGCTCCACTATCCTTTCTTTTCACCTCTGTATTTAGACTTTGAAAGTCACTGTGGCCACATTGTCCTAAAGAATATTATGTCTTGCTGCCAAATACACCATCACGACTGAATAGTTACTGGCATCTCTAGCAAGATCTGCACGCAACACAAGAAAGTCTTCCTCTGATCCTCCCCAAGGAGGATGCAGCACACCAGCAGGGTGGCACCCAGTGGTCGCTGCTGCTGCTAGTGCTGCTGGAGCTTCTCTGTGTCTCAACAGGAGATGCATGTCTCAAGGGAAAACAGCCACAGCTTTTACAAGGGCTAAATTTACGTGCACAAGAATCTGACAAATCATTTCCTAAGTTTTCACAGATTGATCCAGTTTTTTCTCCTTCTCAGCTCACAACAGTTCTTCCTAAGAAGACTGTCATGGCACGTGGTTACAGTACACACAACACTAAACTCCTTCTGTTCTATGCCCACAGACCAAGTTCAGACAAAGTTAAACAGGGACAGAGCAAAGTTGTACAGCTGGTGACATTAACACCTGTGAGCTTTTGAGCTCTCTGTAGCAGATATGTGTTTGAAAGTGACAGACAAGGCAGAACTAGGACTGAGTTCTCTAGCAGATTAAAAATTGGACTGATATGAAACAGATTCACGTCAATAATCTGAAAACAAAATGGTCTGTCAAAGGGGAGAATTTAAACAAAATTTAGCCTTGTCTTGCTTCAGTTCACAAGTTAGAATTTTATTGCACTTCAAATGCTACCTCGTGAACAAAGATATGTTCACAGTGAGCTCGGGAGATTTTGTGTTATTAAGAAATCCAACTTCACCATGCTTTATAGCAGTTTGTTCCAGCATCAGTATTGTAACAACAGCTTAGAAACAGACTGAGCGCCAGGTTGTAACCAGCTTTTTGTGAGTAACAGCTCTCTAAGCTTTGCTTTCCCAGCATATGAAATGAAGGTTCTTATGTACTTTCATAGCAAAGTATCTAAAGAGCAGTGGGTGTAAAGTGCTTGGCTAAGCCTTCACATCATGTACGTGCAGTTAAGAAAGAGCGAAGAGGGCAAAAAAAAAAAAAAAAGTAGAAATACAAACTGAAGCCTTTGTATATAGAGAGGATCACACATGATTTCTAAGAGAACACTGGGATCCAGTTGCTCATTCAGCAATTAAAACTGCTGCTGAGCAGCAGGTATTTTCTCCACGTCCATTAAGAACTACAGCGTGGTTATTGTTTGTATTCAGTACGCTACAAGGTATTTACAGTCTCCTCTGCCCCCCTGTATGCATTCTTTTTGTGCTTTTACTCCATGCACCTCAAACTCTGGTAGCTTAAACTTGTTTGTTTAGGGTTCTTTTTGTATTTGGTTGTTGGGTTTTTTGTTTGTTTGTTTAGGGGATTGGATTTTTGTTTGTTTGTGTTTTGTTGTTTTCTTCTTTTTTTCAGTGGCAAGTTTAAGACGTTTAATGATCATACAGAGAAGTCTTTGTCAGATCCTAAACAAGACTAATTAATAGCTAAATGCAACTAGTGATTCTTTGCTTCAGCTGGACCATCTCAGATACCACAACAAACATATTCCTAAGGATGGTTCAGATTGTTCCATCCACTTTCTAAATGACGTGCACTGCTCAAGGAAGTCACAGCCGGGAGTATAAGCCATAGAGTACTTCCACATGCCATATGCTCAGAAGCAGAAAGGAGCCTTTCTGTGATTCTTCTGTTTGAATGAATCCCTGTGAATCTCTAGTCTGCTTGGTTCTCCAGGAAGCAGTGCTGAATCTCCTCAGCAGTGTTTTAATTGGCACTGTGAGTACATGCTGTCATTGCTCCCCTTCATTTTCTAGCTTATCTTTCCAAAATCACAACGCTTACTTCTCTAATTATTTTATTTGGCAACCTGGAAATAAAGGCAATTGTACTGCTTGCCACTAACTTGTGAAGGATGGAGGACCAGATCATTTGGAAAAAACAGAAATCAGACCAGTAGTATCCGGTTATACTCAATTGGAGTCTCCAGAGGAAATGTGTTGCTGTCCGTGAAGTATTGCTGACACCTTTGAAAGCAGTTTTCTTTCAGACCAATACTCCAGTACTACAAAAAGGGCACAGTAACGCTGGATATGCTACGCTCCCAAACGAGATGTTAAACAAATGTCTTTGCCACATGTGGTCATTAAAGATCTGATGTCAAGATGAAAGGTGTTAACCTTGGAAACCTGGCCAGATTCCAACATGGGTAATTACATTCTGCCTCCATAAGCAGTTCTCTGTAGAGTTTCAGCTGGACACTTCAGACCTGGAACCGTTATGCAGCCTTGCTGTGAGTGGCTTAAGAAAAGTGCTCTGGCTGGTTACAGCAACAACTCTGATATTCTGCATCAAGTTCTCACATCATGGAGCTGCAAACTTAGAGCAGTAACAAATCACATCATGGAAAAACTATTCCAGTCCTTGTGTATTGCTGCAGCCCTTTTACACAAAAGCAGCACTAGGAATGCAGAGAAACCTACCGTGCAGATAATGTTTGTGGGATGGACCTTCTCAAAAGGGGAGAAGAAAAGATAGTATTTTCACTCCTAATGAAGGAAACTCACAGATACAGGCTAGAGTTGGTGTTTTAGTGCAGTTAAATGTTACAGTTTGCATTCTGTAACTATTTCTCACAGAAGTAGTCCTGTCTGTATCTGTGAGTTATGGGAAAAATTTGCAGAGCCTTAAACGCCATTACCGAGTGTAAGCATGGTATTTGTAGCCTGGCCACTGGATGCTACCAGCACATTAAGTGCTGTCGCACTGAGACCTGCTCTGCAAGCAGAGCATTTGCAGCACCAGACACTCTTCTGAAGCAAGGTTCCCCATGGGCAGTATCTGCTCTGCTGGGCAGATGCTCCCTGCAATACACCCTGCAATCTGGGGCCCTGGGTACACACCCTCACCCCACACTGACTCTGTTGCAGGAGATCTGCATGCAGATCCTTCCCCCACATGCTCTGGTTTCCTCTGTACAGGATGGGAGCCAAGCAGCACACTGAGAGGTCCTGGTTGGTGTGAAGTGGGGACCAGCACAGTGGGCAGTAATGAACCACAGCTGCTGATACTGCAGCCTGCATTCTGAGGTCAAGCAGGAAGCAGCACTGAGAATATTTTGCACATTTCCCAACTGTTGACAAGATTGTTGTTACTACCATCCTCATGGTTACCATATTCATCTTTTCCTTCCAAAAGGAAATTATGTTTTAGCAAAGCAGACACGATTCCTGTAGATCCCACACTGAACAACGCAACTGGTCAAATTCAAGTGGCTTCAAGGACTGCAAACTCAGACAGCATAGGAACACGTTGTAAAATACGTTGACCTTCTTATGAATATGAGATGTCCTTATTTATGTAAAATAATAATAATAATCATGAGCCTACCTGATCTCATATTGTTCATCGTGATATCTCAGATGCATACATTTCAGAAGACTTTTAATAGTGCTGTACAATAACCAGAGCCAGAGACAGTCTCTTTTCAATGCTAAGTTTCTGAAACCGCAAAGAACAACACGGATCATTTTCAGAAGTTTTCCCAGAACTCAACATGCAATTTATCAAATTCCCTTCAAGCATTCATCACCCTCATGCAAATAATTCATACTTCCCTGCAGAATATTTGTGTTTGATCACAATGACAACTTACTGCTGCTACTCTGTATCAAATACATTATGGAGTTTCAGACCTCAGAGCAACGCTTAAATTACATTGAGGAAACCCATTGAGATGAATATCCATTCCTGCAGTCCTTACACCTCATGAACTCAGCGAGATTTAGTTATGTCAGCAAGGTCTGCAGAACCAGGACCACGCTTTTGAAAAATGAGTTGTTAATCCCAGGAAGGATTATCACATTGGAAGACAGGCAAATGCTTATCTCAAGATTATTGTTACAAGAGAGGTGCTTTGATTATAAACTACATTTTTATCGTTTCAGAGTCAGCTGTCCTGCAAATACACATGCACTGATTTGTCTGTGAAATCCCTGGGAAACCACAAACAGGTTTTAGAATCTGCTGATCAGTGTTAAGTAGACTGACAGAATAATTTTAGCAAATAAAAGAAATGCAAAATACTGAAACATACCTAGAGGACACAGTCTTCTGTCTGAGTAAGATTGCAGGCTGAGACCCAAAGAGCTGGTAATCTGGGGTGGAACGACTTCTACCGATCAATCAGTACAGAACACTAACATCACACAAGTTATGCATTTAACAGGCAGGGTTTGACAGAAAGAAACAAGCTACAGCACAGAAGATTTCTGTGTATTTTAAGTCTTTAACCCAAACTTACTCCTCATACAATTCAACTGCAGGCTGTAATTTACTAAATCCATCTGTTGTTCCTACAGCTTGCTTTCTGGAAATGCTGCATTTCAAGGGTCTGCTTGTTAGAGGAGGTCAAAGAGTAAAGCAGGCCCTTTCATTTTAAGGGACTTGAAAGAAAAGGAAATTTGTATTTAGAAATAGGAATGATTAGCTAGGGGAAACAGAGTATTAAAAAAGTGACATAGAATAGTTCTTCTAATTAGGCTGACTTCACTTCAAGAAAAATATTTATATACAAATATAAAAAGCTGAGGAATGCTAACCTATACTAAGATGAAAGCATCTCATAACTCACATTTAGCCTTTAAAACAGGTGATCATATTTTTATGTATTTTTCTTCTCATCCTTCTAAAGTCTTCTAACTTCTACCAACTTCTGTTCGTTACACACTGCCTCATGCAAGCACACCCCTCCCACTTCTCCATGGCCTTCAGAAACACGTTATCTGCTAACCCTGCATCACCCATACATGGCACAAGCAGACAACAGATTCACTACAGAACTTAGGACACAAACTCCCACGCACCTCAGACCAAAACTGAAGCTTTTGGAGACAAAATCTGGACTGGGATCCACCACGACATACGCTGGACTCCTGATTGCATACAGGGCTTCTATTGTCAGCCCACTTGTCTGCCAAGATAAGGAGCACAAAAGCCACTTCAGAAAGACAGAAGAAAGCTGTGGGTGACTCCTGACCATATCCCATGTTCAGTGAAGCGCTGATGGCACAATGCAGAGCCACACAGCACGAGTCAGCCCAGAACCCCAAGGTGTGCCTGCAGCCCTGGGGACACAATGAGACTCACTCAGGCTGAGGGAGCTCACCCACCACAAGTGATTTAACCACTGTGAGCACTGAGCCTCCTGCCTAAATGCTCAGCAGCTGACGGTCAGCGCACAGGTGCTAGCTTCCTCATTACAGGTGTGTCACAACCAGCTGCAGTCATGCCTCAGCACTGTGGTGTAGACCACGGTCATAGCTTTAAAGGAAGCAATTTACTCCATACAGAACAGTTACGGTGGGAAGACACAACCAGTGCAGCTGCACTTTGACCAGGACACTGGGATCTGAATGAGTACAAAAGCTTCCCAAGACCTCTACTGGCATAAGTAGTCAGTCATTCAGCCTAAAAGCATCCCAAACCTGTGTGTGCTAACGTCATGCTGGAACACCAGCTCAGTCCTGACTCAGAAGATCCCATGTCACCTACTGAGTCACCAAAACCATCCCTTGCAGCATGGATTTCCTTGGAGTCCCCTTTGTAAGCCCTGCTTAGGCTTGGCCCTGTTTTGCCTGTCAGATTCAACATGATGAGAGTCAGCCATGGTATGATGTAACAAGCTGCATGGTGTGTTTGTTTTCTTAGGGGCTCTCTCTCCTTCCAACGGCAGCCCTACCAAAAGGCCTTTGTCTAAGGAGCAGAATAAGAAGCACAACAATGTTTGCATTTACTTATGGAAGAGCTGCTCCAGCAACTCCTCTCCAGTCTCTGAAGTCAGCTCCAGTACAGTTACTTGGCCTAAGTTCATCTAAACTAAATGGGCTGACTTGGTTCAAATATGTTGCACAACCAAATGATAAAATTGGGGGTTGGGGGATGACTGGTGATGACACATGTACTTAACACTGCATGTCTCCTCTTTCCAGATTAGGAGGAGCTGGCAAGCTTCAGTCTGTACACATGCCAGCAGCGGATGTCGGCACATATACAACACTTTTCAGAACAACATACTGTTGAAACATGTAGTTCAACTCAAAGACACCCCTTCTGTTCAGCTAGCCCAAAAAACAACTATAAGGATTGTCTTGCTTAATATGGCAGGATTTGTAGCACAGCTCTTAATGCTGCTTTAATCTGCCTGCTTTACAGCCCCTTCAGAAGTGCAGGGACGTAGGTAGGAGCAGCCATGCAGCACTGTGCACAAAGCCCCCCACATACATTTGAGCTAGTGGAAATGATGAAGCTGTTGGTAAGATAAAGGGGATGGCTTAAATGGTGGGGAATACAAATCTCCCTTTAGCATTTTCCTTTCCTTCACCCTTTCATTTTTCAGTCTGAAGCACAGAGAAGTATGAAGCTGGAAGGCTCTTCTGCCTCCCTGACAGTGTGCCTCAAGAGTCATCAGTAAAGATGTAAAGTAAATAACATCTGCAAAATAAATGAAAGTATCCTCCAACTAGTAAATGAAGTGTTCAGCATTCATTAACAGAAAGCAGAATTCAGATCTGTAAATATGCTCAGTTCTTTCCTCCTCCTCCTCTCAGTAATTTTGGTGGGAACATTTATAAATCCAGCATTTCCCATTTAGTCCCATGTTCTTTTTCCCTGCTTCATTTTTCCCCTCATCAATTATTTTTAATTCTTTCCTCCAAAGGTAACAATCATAAACTAAGAGCAGTAGGGGAAAGAAAAAAAGTGGAGAGGAAGACACCTCTTGCCATGAGTCTGGAGTGGTGCTGAGAGAAATGCATCAGAAGTGCCTGATATGCCCCAAAAGATATGGGTGGCTTTTAGATGCTGGAACCTTTTTCCTTTGGCTTCCAATCTGACCAGCCTATCCCACCACCACTATTCTGACAATTTCCTTTTACTCTCACTTCCTACCAGCTGTTTTCATTCCCTTCGCCCTTTCTTTCTGCATAACTCAGGCACTGGAAAGGGGGTGATCAAGCTGCTGAGAGTCAGGGCGGGTTTCCTGCCATGTGACTCAACTGTACGTCCGTGTGAGGCAGGAGACTGCCAAGGCCTCCAGCTCTGTTCTGCAGGAGTTTGATGTGCTAATGTGGGGATCACAGAAAGAGCTGCAGCCAAGGTTGTCATAATAATCCCAAACCCTCCCCACTTTTCTCCAGCAGCACCCTGCTGGTACCTCTCCCTGAAGCAGCCCTCGCTTCGGGTCTTGCTCCTCTCACTGCTCTCTTGAGCACCCAGAGACAGCAGTTCTCTATTCAGATGTCCCAGGTTCTGATGACTCAAACCAAATTAGCAGGTTGCTGTCTGCCACCCAGTTCCGCAGTTCATTGCCTGTTGTCAGCGACAATCCATGGTTAGGTCCATCTCACCCATTCTTTGGAAATGATTCTAATTAGTGCCCTTTTAACAATAGGACTGTCCTCTCCAGATGGGCTCAATGGGGTAGAAGTGGGGATTGCCTACATGTGAAATTTCTCTGTCTCATCCGATGGAGCACGATCACCTTCAGAGGAAGATATGCAAGAAGGGAAGAAGCAGTTGGAGGTTGGCTCTGGGTGACAGCCTCCTCACCAGACTCAGCTGCAGCCAGGCTGGCATGTCTGACCAGTGCCAGAGCCCGAAGAACAATATTTGGATTTCTCTTGTACTTTGTTCCATCCAATGTACAAACAGGAATCCCAGGACAAAGTGTACTTTGTGTGAATCGTAGCAAGCCTGCAGTGTACAGCAAGGGGCTACTTCCATGGGCTCATAGGAGTCTGTTGAAGTGTTAAGGACAATGTCAGAGGGGGAAAAAAGGAAAGCAGTACTTTCTATTGGTGAAAATAAGGTTTTATAGCCCCCAAAATCAACATGCTTTTCCCTATGGTTGACAGAAAAGCAGTTGTGGAAGCAATGAGCATGATTTTGCAAATCCATCTTCATGGGTCCTTTTAATTTAGAGGATGACTCATTGGAGCAGGGACTGCTTGGATGGTTATATGACCACAGGATGCAGCCCTGGAAAAGTGTTTTTGTAAACAAATAAACATGCTCCTTCCTGTTTGAAACTCAAATCTTTCAACATTGGGCAAGTGCCTGAGAACCTAGCAGTGAAAGTAATAAGAAATATTAAGCCCAATGCCAGTTGGTTGATCCAGATCCAAAAGCAGTAGGTGAAAAAACAGAGTGAAAAACAGGTGAGTCTTCAAAATCCTTTAATAATCTGACCTGTTGCTTGTATCAGGTGCAAAGAAAATACTTTTTAAGTGAAAACTGTGTGAAGAGACTGACAATATGGAAACGGGGGATCCTTCTAATAGGGAAAACAAAAAACTGTGCGAGGGGGATTTGACAATGTCTCGTGCCACGTTGTGCTGTGCATGCAGGGAGTTATCCAAAGATCCCAGTCTCCAAACTGGATTTCACACTGTGGCTTTTTATATCCGATAAAGCCTTTTGAGAAAGCAGGCTCCAGCGCCTTCACTGTTTGCCTCCCAGGAGGGAGAATAGGAGTCTCCAGTCCCAACAGCCAGAAACATTTCCAGAAGAGCATGTAGGTATTCGAAAGCAACCTAAATATTGCAACGTCAAGAAGTCGATGTTCTGTTGGTGTTTTTAAAACAAGCCTTCAGCAGCTGCCACTGAATCCTTTAAGTATGTTTAGATCAGTGCATGAAGTCAAATAAATACTCAGGATCATGCAGGATTAAGATGGGCAGAGTGAAACAAGCAGGGAAATGGCTGAGTGATTGCCTCTCCCCTTTTCCTGTTGCAGACCTATAAACTGGAGGAGCTCCACATCAGCCCGTGCTGTACCCCACACGTGCAAGTGAAGAGAAGGCAAAGTGGAAAGAAGGCAGCACGGCTTTGTGTTGCCTTAGCTGGGTCAAGATGTTTCAGTTGCAAACGATAGATCTACTTTACCCATTAGAGCTTGTCTAGACTAAGGAAATATTCCTGCTATGACTACGCTGAGGTAATTATACCAGTGTAAACCCCTTTGGGCAAAACAGAGCTTTCAGTGGCCTGATTTACTCTGGTCACTTGCCAGGATTAGTTCAGCTGGTACCAGCCTACCCTCCAGGAGCCCGTGCTCCCAGCTGGAACACACGCGGGAGGTTTTCTCTGTCTCATCAGAAAAATCCGTGCTGCCAATCCATCAATCAGCCATCCTTATGGGGCAGCCACGCACATGTTTCTCCAGAAGAACGGTAAATATTTAGAAGGTACCTCTGTTAGTACAGAATTGATTAATTGGCTGTGAAAAACTTGCTGAGAAATCTGTTCCGAAATTAAAGCATGCTTTGAAACATGTACACGTGTCAGGGAAATGTATCGGCTCCAAATACAGTGAGATAGGAAGGCAGATGAAGGATGTTGGGGCTGCCAGGGAGAGGGGTGGCCCTTGCACTCAGTGGGTTTGTATGGAAGGATAATGTGTCCAAAGAGAGTAACATGGACGCTAATCCAAACTGATTCTATTAAATGAATAAAACCCTTGAGAAAACGTATAAGCTAAATTAAATAAATACGAGTGCTTCCATCTGAAGCCCATTCTAATGGAACGGAGGGTGAAACCCTACCCTAGGAGAAGTCAGTGGCAATACATTGCCTTGGAAGGAGGCTTCCCTTAATGTAATGCGTAGTGGTGAAGCCACAGAATGCCTCTCTGCCTGCTGATAAATGCAGGATGAGGAATAGATGGGCTGACAGACGGACAGACCCAGCCATAGGGTAATCTGGTTCACAGTTATCTGCAGGTGTTACAGTGAAAATGTTCTAAAAAGTTACAAGACACCTTTAATTCTAAACACTTACGGGAAGGACGGTTAGGAGCTCAAATAGTGAAAACAAATCTACTCCCTTGCTTTAAATGTCTCCTTATTAAAAAAAAGAAAAGAATGTATGTCTGAGGCAGAAAGATGACATCAGAAAAGTTCCTCAATTCACAGATGGCTGCACCTTTCAAAAAAAAAATTAAAACAGGAACCCTAGATTGATTTAATCACCCATACAAGCGAAAAAACGTAATGAAGATACTTAGTGCCAAATTGGTTTCTTGGGACCTTTTCCATGTAAATAATACAAATCAAACCTTGAAGTTAACTGCAGATATGATCTGACAAGTAAGCCAGGCTTTTTGTTTTACTTTGATCCAGCTCCAGAAATATTTTATCCAAGGTAAAGTTGTTTTTAAGTGTTTTCCATTTCAATTTTTAATTTTGGATATTCATCATGTAGGGAACTTGCTTATAATGCTTAAAACAGAGTCTGGCCAAACCGACTCGCGGCACCGCACAGAAAGATTTCCTCGTGTTTGCTCCTAGGAGCGAGGGCAGAAGGAGCTCCCGATGTGACACGGGACCAATTGCAACTCCCTCTGTTATTTGTAGTGGTGCAGTGAACGTGGGCAACCCGAGCTGAGTATTTCCAAACACCAAGTCAGCCCGACTCGAGTATTTTTAGCCCCGTTCCACTTCTGATAGTGTGCTTGGGAACAATACTTTTGAAAGCAATAAGATGGGGAGGCCTTTGTTTTCTGAGCAATTCCCCAAATTCCCACATTGCCGTTCTCTCAGGATGATGTCAGGGGGAGAAAGCCTCCACGTGTTGGGCTTATTCTGATTTTTCAGTATTTTACTTTTATTTTCACTTTTGTTTGTTAAAAACAAGTCTCTTTTTTAACTCCACTCTAACCCCAAGACGAAGATTCCACAGTGCAGAAAACTGCACACATTAAAAGAAAAAAAGAAAAAGAAAAACCCACAACTTGATCAAAATTTTCAGCCTTGTGTGTCTAAATACAAATCCAGGCACCTTGCTGTAGGCATCCCCTTTTTTAAAATTCAGCTCTTGTGAATAATGCAAAATCCTCTGGATTCCCCTACTTCCACAAATTGGTACGTAGTGTATTTGGAATTAACTGGGCTGCTTCTCTCTTTTCCCTCGAATGTGTGGTGTAAGGTTAATGAAAATAAGATGGATCTTTTATTTTGGGTCTTAAATATAACATTATTAAATGTGCCCACCAGAAATGTAGGATAAAATATTTGCTCTGCTTGAAGATTATGTGATATTTGTATTCTAAGCCTCACCACAGTGGGTTTCTTTAAATAGAAGCTATACTTTACTCCTAAATTGCTTAAGGCAAAGGAAGCAGAGATGATGTTTTTATGAATGTTTAAATGCAAATGGAACTGAGAGTGAATGCTATGCTAGCTAACATCAAAGGCTCACCAAAGTCTCTGCATTAATGAGGCTCTTTGTTTCCTGGATCACAGATTACAACAGGTTTCCAACTCATTGCCAAGGCTTTATCTCCGTTTGGGAGGGCTGTAAATCTCAGACGATTTTTTTCACATGCAAAACAAGAGGATCATCTGAAAGAAGAAGAAAAAAAAATCTTAAAGTAGCAAATATTTCATTCAAATGATTATTACTCAAAGTGGCTGCAGCTTATTTTATTTTTTGTGATGTTTAAAAGAATGGAAATTTGCAGACGGAGTTTCCTATGGGGCAGCCCGTTCACGGATTGGGATGGGAGCAGCGAGCAGGGAAAATGCACGCGGAATCCTTCCCCTCTCCCATCTCCTTCAGCACGGCGTAAACTGTGCCCCCTAAATAAGAACAAGAATTCTATGTCATGCAAAAGCAGCAATTAGCAGAAAGACGGATTTTGCTTCATTTAAATACGTTCAGTACTTTTCAAAGTGGCTCCGACTAGTTCTTCTCCTCCCCAAAAAGTAATGAGATTATATCCATAGTAATAATACCCTAATTAACAAGAAAAATAGGGACCGAGATTTTTAGCTTCCTATTCAGGGGCTGAATGTGACAATATGGAGTATATTGGGTCATAAAAAACAATTTACATGGCGTCATTACAGTCTGTAGAAAAGTCTCCAGGACCCAGGGCTATCTTATGCAATCTTAATTAAGGAAAATAAATATCGGTGTGTTTTTTTAAGCTACCGGAGACATGCACAGGACCTGTCGTGTGTGATCAGAAGAGATGGGGAGTTTCCTTTTCCATGGGAACTGCTTCAAAAAAAATCTGACGCCAACACAGCAGTGTCTAGTGTCTTCAGATTGGCTGCAAAGATGCTAATTTCGTGTTTCCTGACCCTCGGGGCCACTCAGAACTAATAATTTTCTGCGATTCGACGTCACGGCTGCGCTTCCAGAGGGGCTGCCCCATGTGCGTGGTGGGGTGTGCAGCTGTGGCTGCTCCTGCGGGGCTGTGCACGCTGCTGTGTGCAGCTGTGTTGGCTGCTGCTGCTGTGTGCGGGGATGTGTGCACTGGTGTGTGCTGGCGTGTGTCAGCCGTGTGCAGGGCGTGCTGATGTGGAGCCAGGAGCTGGATGCGATGGTCCTGGTGGGTCCCTTCCAACTCAGGAAATTCCGTGATTCCTCGTGTGTGTGTGTTGGTGTGCACAGACATACAGACACCTGTGTGGGGGTCAGTGCAGATGCAGTGCGCTGATGGATGCACACATACAGCCTGTGTGCACGCAGAGCTAGGCGTGTTTGTGTGCAAAGATGTGCACACACAGACCTATGTGCAGCGGCATGTGCGGAATTGTGCAGTTACAGATGTACGTGCAGGAGTGTGTGCATCTACATTCACAGATGCATGTGCAGATGTGGGCACAAAGATGTGTGTGCACGTGAGTGTGTGGTGTAAGGTTAATGAAAATAAGACGGGTCTTTTATTTTGAGCAGATAAGGGTATGCTCACAAGCGTGCATGCACAGGTGTGCGTGTGCAGGTGTGTGTGTGTGTACATACATGTGCACCAATGTGTGAGCAGGGCTGTGTGTGAGCACACAGATGCGTGCACACAGGTGTGTGTGCAAACGAACCTACACAGCTGCACTGTGCCCCTAGCTGTGCCAGGCCACACCATGTTGCACTGTGCGATGCCGTGCTCTGCCATGCTGTGCTGTGCCATATTGTGCCGAGCTTGCCATGCCATGCCATGCTGTGCCATGCTGCTATATCCCATGCCATGCCATGCTGTGCCATGCCATGCTGTGATATACAATGCCATGGCACACCATGCCATGCCATGCTATGCTGTGCCATGCCATGCCATGCTGTGATATACCACACCATGCCACATTATACCCTGCTTGCCATACCATGCCATGCCATGCAATGCATACCATTCTCTGCCATATCATTCCATGCCGTGCCATGCTGTGCCGTACCACTCCATACCGTGCTGTACCATGCTATCCTATACCATGCCACATCATCATACCCTGCTGTGCCATACCATGCCATGCCATGCTGTGATATACCACACCATGCCACATTATACCCTGCTTGCCATACCATGCCATGCCATGCAATGCATACCATTCTCTGCCATATCATTCCATGCCGTGCCATGCTGTGCCGTACCACTCCATACCGTGCTGTACCATGCTATCCTATACCATGCCACATCATCATACCCTGCTGTGCCATACCATGCCATGCCACACCACGCTGTGCAGTACCACACCACCCCATGCAATGCAGTGCCGCGCTGTCCCATGCCACGCCGCACCGCAGCAGGGCCCCGCAGCACCCCAGCACTGTGCACCCCGCTCTCCCCCTCCCGCTGCCCCTTTAAGGCAGACACCCCGCTCCCACCGTGTGCGGGCCGCGCGCGGGAGTGCGCGCGCTCGCGCGCGGGTGCGCGCGGGTGTGTGCGTGTGCGCGCCCGCCCCCGGCCCCTCCCCGGCGCTGCCAATCACCCGGCGGCCGCTTTGATGTCGGCAGCCCTTGGCCGCCGCGCCGCCGTGCTCGCACACAGGCACCGGGCGCTCCGTGCCTC
>WBMW01001139.1:14042-31468 GCA_013396635.1 Penelope pileata | reverse complement strand
CCCCTCAGCCCTGGGTCCTGGCCGGGGAGAGCTGGGGCTGCCCCCGAGACCCCCCGCACCCATTGCAGTACCCCCCCCTTTGGGATTACGGGGCCGAAAGACTGCACCTCAAGTGCACCGTCACCTCTTCTGTCCCCCCCCTAGCAGGTGGAAGAGTCACCTGTCATAAGGCACATGGTGATGGGGAGCTTTGATTTCAGCAGGTATGAAGCACCAGGACCCAGGGATGTATAAGGGATCCGCGTACTCCGGCTACCCGTTCCTCATGCTCTCAGACCCCTATCTGCCCAACGGATCTATGTCACCTCTGGTGAGTTCATCCTCTCCTTGCTGAGAACTTTGGTGGCCTCTCACAGCCGAGGTGCGCTGCAGGTTCTGTGCGTGCTCCTAGATGTGCTTTTTTCTGATAAATTGTCTAAAATGTACTGTGCTGCCCGAGCTGAAGGGAGCAGTGGGGTGGGGGAGCGATGCTCGGCGGCGAGCGCTGCTTCTCCCCAAATTCGCCGAGGGAGCTTCTGTACAAATCTCCTCGTGCTGTGGGCCCACCTTTGCTGTTCCAGCAATCAAACCCTGAGATCTAATGTGAGAATGCCCCCTCCTTTGTGCGAGCCCGGGGGCTCTGGAGGGGAGCACTTCTGCTGGCTGTGTTCTGCATGTGTCCCGCGGCTTAGCTTCGGTTTGACGTATCTGCTTGTAAAATGGCCAGGTTTGGGCCTGCCCTTGATTAGGTTTCTGTTGTGGATGGTGGCCCAGAAAGTGGATCTTAATGCTTCTGAAATGGTGATTGAGGTTTTTCAGAAAAAATCTGATGCTACTGGAGGGCTGTTCCAATCTTCCCATCAAGTTTTCCCCTCTCGAGTCAAATCAGCTTTAGTAACTCTGTATATCTTAATGCCTACCGTAAGTTTTTCTATATGAATAATTGAACTAAAGGCTTCTGTACAAAAGCTCTCTTTACCCATCTCCATTTCTATCAGAACTTCAGAAAAGAATTTCCCGATGTTGCAGCATGGGCTGTGCTCGTGGCACTCCGGGGGAGCCAGCGCCGCTGCCATCATTTCAGACCTTGTTCTGCATTTACAGTTGGCTGATGAGAACAGAACATCATTCAGTGTATTTCAGCTTTACTTCTTAACCTATAAAGGAATAAGGTTTGAAAGAATACAGAATGCCCTCCTTGATGTAAGCATTTTGATCATTTGCTCTCTGGAGGGGTAGGAGTTTCAAACTGGTGTTGTGAAAGATGGATGGATGGTGGGGTATGAAACAATCCTCGAGTTGAAGTGTGATAAAGTGTTGTTCGTGGCAGTCGGTGCTGTGTCCTCCCGGCCCTGCTGAGCTCAGTGGGCAGATTCGGGGATCTCTACATTTTGGAGTCGTCTTCGTTTTACTGCAAGGAAAGGTGGTTGCAAGGCAGAACGTTGTTGTGTTCAGAATGAACATCTCTTCTGCTCCTTCCCACCTCGGGTCCCTTCCTCAGGGACCAGGTATCCCCCTCACTCCTCTAAAACAAAAAGCTGCTCTTCCTGATAAATTGTAACTGATGATATAAGGTTCGTCTCACTGAAATGCATTTAGTTCGCTCTCTGGTATAGCATCATTGAGTTCGGAGTTACATTAGCCCAGCAACTATTCATTGTAGCGGAATATTTCTTTTAATCTTAAACCCTTACTAGATGGGCACCGAAGTGCGGTAGCCTATTTATTAGCAATTAAGCTGAAAAGTAGATTGTGGTTTGTGAATTGCCTTTCCCCTTGAGATTGTGAGAAGCCCAGGAGGTTATTGTCAGAGCAACAGATAGATGTATAGAGGCTGTGCAGAACTCAGAGGAGAAAAATGAGTAGCAGAGAGGGAATGATTCCAATTCCCTTGAGAGCCACTGAAATCACCTGCAGCCTTAGTGAGCTTGGGTTAGGTCTGTGTGGATCCTGCGGTGTTTTGTGTGTTGCTTGACTTAAAAAGCCCATTTGATGTTTTGTACTAAAAATGTGTTACCAGATGCTATGGGAAGAAATCTTCCCATTTCTGAAGGCTGATTGTTCCTTTGGTTTTTGGAGTTGGTGCAGCAGTTATTCCAATATATCTTTCTGAGCAGTTTTGACGTGTATTTATATTGAGTCTGTAAGTTATCATTGCTGTATTGTGTATTGTTCTCATATATTTATTGCTGATTTGTACGTTGCATAGAATGAGCTATGGGCTGGTGGCTGCTTCCAGTAATTGAGGAGGTCAGATCTGTGACCAAAGATCTCAGATATCGGCCATCCATAGAAGTGTGTTTAATTAACATTTTAGCGTGAGTTGGAGGGAAGGTTCTGTGAGTGAATGGGATTATGTATCACAGTCATGCGTGCACTTGATGGTTGTATTTTTGGTTAATGGGGCTTCCTGGAAACAGTTGTTTGCAGCTAGGATTAATTTCAGAGTCCTCAAAAAGAAAAACAAACAAAAAAAAAAGAACCCAGGTGTGCTTTTGCAAGATATCAGGGTTTTGCACTTAACTGCTTGACAAATACCACGCAGAAAGAGAAAGGCAAAGGGCGGTCAGCCCCGAGGTTGCGGGCTGAGCCCCCGCCCAGCTGTGCACCAGCAAGCCCCGTTCCTGCTGCAAGCTCTGGCTGTACTCAGGGTGCTGTGAGCAGTGCAGGAGCTGGCCCAGAGCGCTGCTGACATTGCTGTAGTGCTGCTGGCTTTTTAGCAGTGTTATTTGCTTGGTGGCATGGGTTTAGCTTTGTTTCTCTCAAGGTGGCTGCAGCCCACTGAGTGCTGCCTGGCCCTGTGATGCTCAGCTCAGCATCCTGCTTTGCTCCCTGCGTCTGTGCAGCCCAAACTGTATCTGTTATCAAAACACACCCACTGGTGTTATTTACACGTGCTGCTGTCACTCCTCAGTGATGTGCTGAGCGTGCCCGGGTACCTGACATCAGCAGCAACGTGGAGCCAGCTGATGTGCTGGGCCCCCACCTCTGGCAGGATGTGGCCAGAGCCAGCCTGCAGCAGGCATCCAGCTCGGCGGGCACCGGTGCTGGCAGTGCAAGCTGCTTTCTAGGGCAGCTCAGTGAGACTGGCGCTGAACTGAGCACGCACAGGTATCCGTGAGCAGCAGCAGAGATAGCAAAGAGAGAGAGGAGGGCAGCAGGGTGGCCAGGAGCTGCTGGAGCTGGTGACAAAGCAGCCTCAGTCTGGATTCCCTGTGTTTTGGGAGTGGGATGTAAATACCCATTGGCAGCTCTGGGTGCAGTGGCTCGGAGCGTCTCTGCACCGACTGTGAACACATCTCAAATCTCGACATCTTGCAAGGCACCAGGAGAACCATTTCTCAGCCGGCTCTCACATGTCACATGCGTGTGGCATGAGTCTGTTTTGACTCTCCTGACTCTTGAAAAATCCAGCTTTTCCCAGGGTAGAGTATAAAAGACTTACAGGTTAGAAATCTGCAAGAAACTTCCAAAGAATATTAACACGTTGAGGAACCGTTTTTCTAAATGAAATATAAAATCATAAAACTATATCCTTTTTTAAATAGTACAAATGACTTTAAATCAAATTAAGGTACATCCTTAGTAAGAACATCAGCCTTTTAGGTGGTTACAAACATTAGAGGTCAGACATGGTCAAACATGTTAACACTTTGATCAGATTAAAATATTTTTCTTGCTACAGTTGTATAATTGAGTTTAGACCCGAGGGGGTTTTCTGAACATTGTTACATCTTGTACCATGTGGTAGTTAAATGTTAGAAGGAGCACTTATAAGTTCCTTTAAGTTCCTTTTGTAAATAGGTTTGTGAAGTGGGGGGCTGAGCAGCCCCATCCCGTATGCGGGGCTCAGGCTCCCCTGGAGGTGGGGGCACAGCCCCCGGTTGCAGGAAGCACAACCAAACAGGGCTCAGGCCTTCCCACCTTCGCTGCACCCCTCATGTGTTTAGGCACCGTGTGAGGTGTGGGAAGGCTGAAATTAAATGTTTTATGTAGGAAGCTGAGGCACTAGACTATGTCATGTTCTTGTGGGAGAAACGGAGGTCTAAGAGCCTCTTTTTCTTTGGGAAACAAGGCCACTGCCTACTTTTCTTAGTTATTAAGCTCTCTGGCTAGAGCTCATGTAGCAGCAAAAAGATGGTGATACCTTCCCAAGTTCTGCATGTTTATAGCCCAAAATGAGAAGGCAGGCCTAGGAAATAATGCGGATGTTCCTGAGGTCCACACGGCTCCTTGAACTTGGATCCCTTTCAGTGGGTTTGAAATGTCCCCTTGGGCAGGGCAAGATGAAAGCACAGCTACTGCTGGCCTGGGGCCACAGGTCCCAAGTGTGTATCATGAGGTCAAAAAGCAAAGAGCTGAAAGTATCCTTCAGTGGTTGGAAGGAGAGGATCAGTCCCAGGGGCAAAGCTTTAATGCTGTCCTGTGCTGGACAGGAGCCGAAGCAGCACGAGCTGAGCTCTGAGACCCAGCTGCTGCCACTGTAGCCCCTTCCCCCAGGTCTGCTCCATCCCTTGGTGGGAGGCTGCTGTCCCCTTAGTGATTCGTGGAAAGAAATCTGCAGCTCAGCTACTTCTGTATAGACATCTTTCTATCCTGGCTTGCGCTGTCAGAGCGATAGTTTAGTGTTGCTTTTTCCTGTGTGATGTTCTGATCCTGTTGAAACCAGTGACAAAACTCCTGAGTCTCTGCTTGACTGGGGTTTGTTTTTTGAGGGGGCTGCTGCATCCCTCTGCAGATGTTGTAACTGAATTGGCTGAGGCTGGCAGCCACAGCTCTGTGCTGACCCAGCAGTGCCTGCTGTTGTTCAAGAGCAATATCGCTATCTCAGACAGGTTTTCTGGTAGCAGGGCTTGTGCTGTGGGACCTCCCCCAGACAGTGCCCTGTCCCCTTAAGTGGTTATATTCTGGGCAGAAAGCATTAGGAGTGCAGTGGCTGGTGATGGGTGTTTTAGCAGACAGACAGATAATTAATTTGTTCCCTTCTGACCAAAGCAAATCCACTTCTTCCAGCTCTTCCACCTAGCTTGAAACAGGATAATGGTGAAAATAATTTTTTATGTTAAAGCATGATGTTGGATAGGTGGATGTACCAAGGCACAGGGCTTCCGAGGTCATTTATTGCATGTCTGATTCAGTCTTGGTTCCCCCCCAAGGAAAATTCTTGTGTTAATTTCTGAGTTCGTATCACACCCTCAATTTTGAAGCAGAACTTCCCTTTGAAATAAATTAGAGAGTTCTGTGTAAGAAGCAGCGACATGATACAGAACTGCATGTGTGTGGTCTAATAGTCTAATAGAACCTTATTTTTAAAGTTGTTTGGAATGAAAAAGAGAGAGGAAAAAAATGTCGCAGGGAAACAAAAGCAAGTTTTATGTAAATCCTTGCTTGTGAATAACTTTGCACGTGACTTAGACAGTCCAACAGTATCTGCTACCCCCCACGGCATTCCTTCACAGCAGTGGAACTGGCTGCCCAGGCACAGGGTGGGTGCTGGGGGGAGTTGCTCTGGTATTATGCGTGGTGCAGGCACTGTTCCTGCAAGCTGCCAACTGTTGCAGTTTGTGAGATGTTCTTAGCTCAACCAGTTGAGAATTAAGAGAGAAAAGCAAAACAGAACATAAACCCAAGCTCCCAAAGCTCATCCATGTTAATGATTAGTATTTTTGAAATTTTAACTGGGAAGAACAAAGTGATTTGGGGGGTTAGTGGCACATGGTGTGTCCGAGATGAAAGAAGAGCTGCTCAGCCTGGTGTCCTGAGCTTTACCAGAGCGAACAGGGAGTGGCGGGAGGGAGGCGAGCAGCTCTGGGAAGCAGAGGATGTGCCACATCAGCTCGCAGTCAGCTTTCTGTGATAAGTCTGCAGGCACCACTCAATTCCTGCGTTTGGGTGGAAACTCTGACAAATCCGTACATTCGTGTTTGCTGGCTTTTACTGTTCCGAAGTTCCCATCTGAGTAACCACATGGGCACTTCCGTGGCTGAGCGAGACATTGCTAGGTCTGTAGGGATGACTCTGGCTGCTCTTGCAGATCATGTGTGATGGGCCTAATCACAGATTGTATCCCTCTCTATCTGCAGCATGATCTGCAAGCGCAGCAGGTTTCAGGGTGCAGGTGGTGTGAGCTGCACACCTAAGATTGCAGTCTGCTCTGGACTGTGTCTGTGTGTGTGCCATGGCAGTCATCGGCAGATCAGTCAAGCAGTGAGAAATACCAACAGTTTTGAGGCAACATCTATGGCTTGACATTAATTTCACACCTGCACTGCCTTGTCTGCCCTTTGGCCCTGAGTGATACAGAGAGACTGAATTTAGTGTTCTTTACGGCTTGGGCTCTGAGCCCCCTCAGTTCACCAGGGGGAAGGTAAAGGGAGGACCTGTCTCAATGTGGCTCCTGTTGTGGGGAGGCTGTGCTGGACAGGGCAGGTTTAGGGGAACAACAGTCCAGCATGTGCTGCTGTTCAGCTACTAAAATGCTCTGCTCCATATGCACATCAGGAATTCCTCCTGAAATCCTCAAGGATCATCTTCTCTTGCCTGTCTGAAGAGGGACTACCTCACTCCCCAGCACAAACCTCTCAGAGGGTATTGCCACCATGGCTCTTCTCCCATCCCAGCCCTCCAATGCCTTGTGCAATCCTGGGGGCTGTCCACAGCCATCACATAACACATCTCCTTTCAGTTGCTGCTGCTTTTCCTCATTTTCCCATGCCTTTCCCCCTCCAGCTCACTGCTGTGGGTGCCAGGAGATAGCTAGCATCAGCATCTTTCAGCCTGATGCATCTCTGCTCTTACCTCATTTACCGACAGTGGGTGGAGGGCACAGAAATAGGAGAGCAGGTCCACGTTGCTTCCTGGACTCTTTGCAGAGCTGCTGCTGCAGGGAGAACTCCTCAGCCTGACAAAATCCCATATTGCTGTCAAGCTGGGAGATGTCAGTACCCCCATCCAGGGTCTTTCAAGTACTGTTCTTCCAAATATCTCTTTAAAGATACACGTAACATGATACTTGTTCATTAATCTGTCTGGAGGCCGAAGCGAAGGTTCGGTGGGAGGACGAGGTGACTCAGGGGTTTGGTAACAGGATATAGAGCTGCTAGTTTCCTAGTTGCCAGTTCTAATCCAGCTGATTCAGGGACAGCCTCACGCCCATCGCTGGCTGCCCAGTGGCCTGCCCGCATCGCCAGGCTCCGGCCAGCTCCCGGGCACCTCATGGCGGGGATGAAGAGATGGTGTTGGCCCAGCCAGGCCACAGTAGGCCGCACTGAGCCCTTTGCTCACATAAACCAAAGGCCTCGTCCTTGCCCCAGGGTTGCTGCTTCAGCACATGCTGCTGGCTCAAACCCACCTGCTTGCCTTCTTAAAGGAAGTGATTGCAACACCATGTGCCTCTAAGTCTTGATTACATCAGGATCTTTTTCTTGATCACCTCCAAATGATCTTGGACAAACAGTTCTCGCCTTCACGAGTGCCTCCCTGTGCAGTGACATATTGCCACTCTGGACTCTGGTCCCTTTCACTAATATTTGCTCTTGGATATTTATAAGTTAAGACCCTCCCCAAAGTTACGAGGGTGTGTTCTGCTACAGCTGCCTCTGTGAAGTGAGGTCAGGGCTGAGGATGAGGAGGGTGAGGAAAACCTGGATGAAGGAGCAGTGCCCACCCAGAGCATGCTGCTGGCTGTGGGCAGAAGGCTGCTGCAGTGGCTTCAAGCCACTGCTCCTCTTCTCTCTGCTGCTAAACACAGCTCAGCTGCGACTAAAAGAATCTGGTTCATTGTGTTTCATGGGGTCCCAAAATTAGTATTTTGTTAAACGAAACAATAAACGCAACAATGCTGTGGGAAGTTTTTTGAAACCAAAGTAAAGCTGAATGCTAGAATCTAGAGCACTTTTCCCCTCCGGTTATAACAACTTTACTTTTGATTAAATGATAGGCAAAAAAAGTGTCTCAGTAGTGTCTGCTTTGTTCCATTGAGGATTTGGAGCTATGACATACAAAGTACACATCTATCTTGTAGAGCTACATAGTAATCATGGACTGACCAAAAATACTTCACTAAAGTAATTCTACTTCTGTGCTATATGTTGAATTTGTTTTCTGCTGTGGTTTGCTCTGAGGAACAGCCTCGATGAGCGTAAACAGGGGTTCTCCTCTGATGTGACTTACACAAAGGGAAAATGCGAAAGCCTGGGATCATAAAGCATGCTTGTCCCAGCACGAGGGGGTAAGATTATAAACACACTTGTGGAGTAGTTGTTTAGGAGATAGTCTTCCTAGTAAAATGCTCAGAAAGGATCAGAAATGTGGAACTTCCATTTGGGCAATGAAGAGATGACACCGCAGAGATTGTCTTTATGTTTTGGAAATAAACCCTCTTAAGATCTACCATATGAAAATTTGTTGTTCTTAGCATGGACAGGCTGATGATTTGGTTGTCATTGTGTGCTGTTTCCCTGAAGTTACTGGCACGTGCTGTCGTGTCATGGGAGCTAGGATAGGCAGCGAGGAGGAGTTTAGGAGTTTTCTTCATCTAAAAATTTCACTTTGTGCAGCTTTGCCCTTAAAGAAGAAAGGCTGATTCCAGCGTGGGAGACAGTACACAACCGCTGGCACCAGCGTAACCCAGGCTGAAGTTTGGCCTTTGAACTCTGACTTCCTGCTATAACTTACATAGTGTGGCATTGCAATCCTTGAAATCCAACCATCCAAGGTGATGAGGGGCTTCCGAAATCCAGGTGATGCTCGTGGGAGCACATCATGCCGTTCTGTTACTTCAGTGCAGTGTTGGACAGCCAGTGCAGTCACATAGGAGAAATTAAAACATGCATATTAATCTTAAATCCAAAACAGGAGCAATAATACAAAATAAGAAATGAAATGAAAAAAACAACCCCAAACCTTTCTGTTTAACTTTCTCTGATACAAAGCAATTTCTCCAGGACTGTGCACCATATGAAACACATTATAAATGCTCTTGTAAAATCCACATCATTACACCACATGAAAGGCTGGCTCCTAAAAATAGCCATTCAGAGAGGGTGCAGGCTAGTAGCAATTTCGGTGATCATGAAATAGTTGTGTTGACATCTCTGTGCATGCACACCCACAGAAGGCTTTGACTTTTGAATATTCTTAGCAACATTTGTGCTTTGTGGAATTTTCCATGTTCTGGTCACATGAATAGTCTCTTACCCAGTGGTGTTCCTTTTTGATGTTATCCCTATGTTTCTAAACCTTATTTTACTGAGAAGATTGGTCAATGATTTTTTCTTTTGTGTGGAACTCTCTCCTTGCTGTCAGTTCGACAGCAGTTGATAGTATCAGTTGTATTTACCCATCTTATCAATTGAAGTATTTTCTTTTTCCTCCAGTAGACATGCATATCCCTGGTATTTGGAAGACTAACTGTCAAAATGTAAACCTAGGGCATTAGATGATAACATGAGGAGCTGCGCATCTACCCAGCCTTTGTATCTGCTGTAGTATTCACAAGAAAGTAAATGAGATCTGCAGTAATTATGCAGTAATGTATCCACAACAAAAATTCCTTCCTCATCCCAGTAATCAGAATTTGGCTTTGGTTTTGAAGTATGAAAGGATATAGCCTCCTGACTTTGGTGTGTTTGCAGCAAAGCCCTGGCTGGTATAAACTGCCATAGCTCTGGGATAGACAACAGAGTCATGCCAGCTGATATCACTCAAGATCTTTTTGAAGAGCTCGTCAGATTTTATTTTATTGCTACTGTGTTTTGTTTTTAGCTTGTTGTTTGAAATCATTACTATAGGGATAGCTTTCTGAAAGCTGTTTGAGTATTCTGTGCTGATCTCTGTTTGCATTTTTCTTTTATAAGCGAAGATGGGGATGCTGGAGCCACACTTCTTCCAACACTTGGATGTCTGAAGGTTGTGGCTTAAGTCTGTCCAAGGTTTTAAGTGCACAGCTCCTCTAAGGCTAACTGGAAACAGTTTATTTTTTCTAAATATGTTTACTTTTGTAATGGGAGTAAAATCTTTGGCAGTATTGAATGAAATAATAGGATATTCAAGAAAATTATGTTGCTTCTTAAATAGCTGGCATGAAAATCATTAAGTCTGAAGTCTCATTCAAATCAGATGTAGCTGTGGTTCTAATGGGGCAATACTCAAGCTCTTCAAGAAATACAGCTGAAAGCACTGTGAGGGATGCAGTCATTCCCCAAGTTGTTTTAACTTAGAGGGCAACTCTTGTTCCTTGTCCAGCTCTGGAGTTGTTTTCCAACAGAAGCCTTCTTTCAAGGTTTTACATCCATCTGTTGAATTCTCACAGGCTGTTAGTAACTTTGAAGATTCAAGTGCTGTAAAACAGCATAGCAGAAATGTGTTTGCTGTTGCTTAACTCCCTGAAACAGATGGATGTGGGGACATGAGAACACCTCTACAAGACAATGATTTTAGTTCTTCCAAACATCGTAGAATAAATGCATTCATTTCTAAATACAATCAGCATCTTTCCAACAAAGTGCTAAGAAGTTTTGGCTTACGTGTTGGCATGCATGCTCTGTATAATGCAACAGATACATTTGGAAAGAGCCCCAAAAGTTTTGAATGCTTCTATCTTAAAGTTAAGATCATGCCTAAGTCCTTTGCTGTTTTCTGTAACTAAACTGATAGCTGAAACCAGGGTTATATCTGACAGTGTAGGCTTCCTGGTATTCTGATGAGCTCTGGGCTTTTCCTGCTAGGAGCAGAATTCAGTTAAAACAATAAATGTGCTCTGCTAGGCTGGAGCTCTGAGATTCTTTGCAGCACTTGAACGCGAGGGTTCTGTAAAGAAAATTTAATTTCTTCACTCAAGTGGACAGCAAATTAGCTGTTAGTATCAGTGCCAGATGTTTGGTTATTGGCACTAACCAAAAATGGCATATAACTACATATCTGTATTTAAGCTCTGCAAAAATAACATTTAAATTATAATATACTATTCTTACTGATAGAGTATATGGATCTGAATGTAAATGCGTACTGAGGGATGAGGCAGCCTGCAATACTGTAAGTGTGAATCTGTGAAAGATGAGCACTTGCCTCCAAAAGCATCAATGTTTGCCCAATTTTTTTTTTTTTTCCCTAAATCTCTGTCTCTCCCGGCGGGTGCATTGCTGGTGCCGTGGGTGGGAGCAGCCTCTCTGCCTGTGCCCCGGCAGTTTTTTTGATACCAAGCCCAGCAATCCTGTTACCAGAGAGCACCAGGTGCCGCGTAAATAGCCAAATAAACAGACATTAGTAACACAAGTTGTTTGTGTGTTAACACAGGATGTTCTCAAAATCAGGTAAGAACTGAGGCATGCTACCAAGTTTTATAGCCGAGGAACCGGATAGTCTTGTAGCTGCGTGCAGGGATGCAATGGAGGAAGCGTGGTTCATCCCAGCTTCTCCTCCAGGTCCCCCAGCAGCTCGTTTGTCTGTGACTCAGTTTCCCCTGGGAGCGTTGTGAAGCTTTATCATTTCATGTGTAAGTGAGGTTTGCAGAGCGTTGCAGAGAAAGCCATGTCAGTACAGAAAAAAATACCAAATCCGGCACAGGCTGCTGCGATAGGAGATATTTCACAAGCGATCAGAGAAAGACTAGCCAGAAGAAAGCAAGCTGTGCTGCTCGTTAGACCATTAACGTTAAGATATTAAACAAATTGCAATTTCATAATCTTTTAGCAAGTTGCAGGTGGCCCTAAAACCACAACTCCTTCGAGGCGATTGGCATGTTTTCTTGCTTTAAAAACAAATCGCTTTTTTAGCCTGAACGGTAATTTCATGGAGTGACATTAGTTGGGTGGGAGCGATGACTGGATGGCCCAACGTGTTGTCTCAAGTGCACACGCTGTACAAATCCCTACTGCTAAACTGAGGACAAAATGTCATTTCTTATTTACCCACTTGTAATGTGCTGATGAGTACAACCTCCAGGATTGCACTGCAGTACTTTTTGGACACATGTACCGAACTTCTGGATGCGTAACTCAAATTCCTTGTCATGAAGAATGAGTCTATTTATCTTGGAACCTTTTTTACTTAAACAGTAATCTCTAGGAAATCATTTGTTAACAGTAGTTAGCTGCCAGTTTGTCAGTTAATGGCTTGAGGCGAAGTCAGAAGCAAATGAAATCTTTTCCAGGCAGATGTCGCATGTGGTGCAGAAAGGTTTATAACTAAAAGCATTAGAGGAGGCTGGTGGATGACTTCAGTCCAACTTTCAGAAACAAGAGGAACCTAGGCACGATCGGGTGCAGCCAGCTGCCTCGCCAGCGCATCCATCCATAAAGCAGGAAAGCCTCCGGCCTCTGAGCTGGGATTTTCCTTCCTGGAGGCTGCAGGTGTGAGCGGGCCGAGGCCAAAGCCGCGGGCACAGCGCTTTCGGGGGGATGAGGGAGCGGGGCGGCCGAGCTCCAGCCCGGCTCTCAGACATTACTGGTTCTAAATAAAAGTCTAGCAGCGAGTTTCAGTTAGGTAATGAGGGTTATCTGATTTCGCTTTAATCTGAGAAGCATCGCGGAGCATCGCAGACGGAATGATAACCTCAAATTGCTGTTTATCTCAAGCTCGGTGCTTGAGTGGCAAAAATGGGTGAAAATTCACGGGAAGAGGAGCTGAGAAAAGTCGCCTACACCAAATCCCTCCTTCTTGCAGGAGGAGCGAGCGAGAAATAACTGCCCCGAGTAGAAGCTCTCCCATGAAGCCACAAAATCCAGCTGAAATAAATACCACTTCCCTGCAGCATTATCTCCCACTCTGTGCTGTCTACCCACAGAGGATGGTAGGGAGTATGAACTGGCAGGGGATTAATGGCAGCGTGCTTCATAAAAAACGTTGCTGCCAGAAGGACGTGGGACCCAGACAGAAGTAAAGAGGGGCTGGTTCTCTCTGCAGATGCCCCCAAGTGCTATTTGTCTGAGAGCAGATTTTCCCACAGATCTTTGGCCTTCATATTATTTGAAGAACCCCCTCTGCAGCTGCAATCCTTCCCTCCCCCGAGGGAAAAACAGGGTGGTAACTTTGTGAACTGAATGGTGTGGAGGTTTAGGAGTGCTGCCATGGGAGGGGAAGATTTGGCTCATTAGCGTGGAACTTTGTGTTGCCAGGAACAGAGTTTTGGGGAAGAACTAATAACATGGAAGCAGATGCAGTCAGCTTTTATTAAACTGGTTTGTAGATGACTTGAAATAGGCAGCAGTTGTACATGGGTCTCGCCTTATGCGAGGCAGAGCAGCAGACCCCAGCAGTAGATTCTGGAATCTAGATTCTGGTTAGCAAGTGCAGAGCAGCCAACCAAACCTATGGACATCAGGAAAAATTTCTCCTAAATGTGTTTAAAAACAACAACAGAACTTTGTGGTTCTGTTATATTTTTTAAGCTCTTATAGTCCACATATCTCCTTTGGGACAAGGAAAAGCTGCAGAGCCATAGAGCATGGTCTGAAGGTACCACCATTATATCATCTCCTCTTTTATCGTGGTGTATCATCTTTTTGTTGTGGACTACTGCATTTCACTCAGCCACCCCACTAGGCAGATTTACCATTAGCTGCTTGGCAGTGCGTTGCAGGTAGGGATGGATTTATCCATCTCCAAGGCCAGTTTTGGAGCACTTCTCCCTTGAATCACCCTTTCTGTAGAGCTAATTATCTTCGGAACGCTTATCTGCATTGGTGATGATCAGATGCCATTTCCTGACACATGGCATTCCATGGCCACCAGTAATGATGGGCTAAGCTCTCTCTGTAATTGCTTTACACAAGTACACAGGCTGCAGTGGTCATCAGCCAAACACCAATTGCCCTTCTCCGCTGGTTACCAGAACCAAGTGAGGCCATTGATGCCTCCAAGATGTCACCACAAAGACCATCCATCCCACCACCAGCAATGAATATAACTGTGCATCGTTGCAATGTCTTTCTGTTCTTCCACCACCTCCCTGCAATCTGGACTTCCATGAGGCTGTCAGGAATGACCGACCCCCCTTCAATGCAGCAAGCCTGCAAATCTTGCAAGGTGTCCACTGCATTTCTAACTTCCCCATAGATGTTCATTAGCTGCCACCTCCTTCCATGCTGGCTCCAGCCACCATTTCATAGAGCCAAGAGCACTTCCAGAAATGCTTTCTTTGCGCATCCGAACACATCCATGTGCTTTTTGCAGCCTCGTCATCCCGGGCTGACTGAATAAGGCTCAAAGAATCCCATTTGAATGCTGCACTCCATCCTACCTTTGTTGTGCAATACTTTTGTCTCAGGCAGTTTCTAATCTACAGATTTTCTGGGATCTGTGCATGGCATGAAGGGAAGTCTCCTCATCACCTCGGGTTCTGTCTTTCAGTATCAAGTGTTCAAGACATAATTCTAGGCGTCCGGGGCTTGCTTTGTGTCTCCTTTGCTGTTGCTTTCATTTACCAACATGTTGAACTTCAAAGTCTATTCTTTCCCCTTCCTAATTTTTATGGAAAAAATGGTCTGAACCCCATTTGCATTTCCTCCCTGAGGATACTGGCAATCCTTAATCCTATATATTAAAGAATCTCAGTTTTCCCAGCAGCCTTTTATTCTGAGACAACTCTTCCACTCTGTTTTCTCCTTGAAATTCTCTCCTGTGGTTCCAAATTGCTCTTCATAGTGCCCCTGACCACTGTCACATTCTGTTATTAGCTAGTTGCACGGACGTTTGACCACTTTTACATCCTTTTCCTGCCCTTCCCAGCCGTCCTTTTGCAGCTAGTTGGCGAGGGTTCTGCGCTCACGATGGCACATGGACATTTGCCCTTGGTGTTGTGGCATCGAGCATGGGGCTGTGTGCAGTGAGACCCACTGATCTGCAGGGACGGATGGGGATAGCTATTTCTAGAGCCAAGAGACAGTAGGATGACATCAAGGATGGCCAACAACCGGGTACAAATGTATTACACGCGGTGCTGACTTCACACTTATGGGCTCTGCACACCACTTGCAGACAAGGCGATGGCTCCTGGCGGTACCAGGAGCTGGATGGCACTGGGAGCTCTGAGCCTCCTCATCCCTTGTCCCTCTCTCTGCTTCCATGTGAGCATGTGCCAGGACAGCCCCAGTGGCAGCAGGAGCTTTGGGAAGCAGGCGCGGTGCCGGCCGGGCCGGCCGGATCCAGGGGCTGAGATCACGCAAACCCAGGCTTCTCTCCTATAAGTCATTCTCAGCTATGTGCACGGGTAATTAGCATGTGCATAAACACTTTGTAATCTTGTGATCATGGCTTGCAGATTAGCTCTTTTGCCAGCTTTGCGATTTCTTTGCCAGTTTTAGTTTTAATTGCAAATCCATTACTGCCAGCTCCCTTGCATATTGTAGCAATAGGCAAATTAAAACACTTGGACACAGTTGGGCGGGTTTCAGTTAAGAAATTAATTGTTACTGCCAACCAGGGCTTTTTAATGTGAGGGTGGCATTTGAGCTTGTTTTTGAGGGCATAATCTCCGAGACTTTCTTTTTTTCCCTTCTCCTCCCCCCCGACCAGACTGCGTGGCCCTGTCGAGCAGCTCTACAGATGGCACGAAGCAAATGCTCGCCTCTTTGATCTCCTAGTCAAGAAATTTGGAAGTCGTTCTGAATTTATGAGACTCCTGTCTGAAATAAATCTGCCTGTGCACAGGGCCACGCTGAGGCAGCCCCGAGCTGCAGGCACGGCTCCCCTGCACCGCGCAGGATGCATCCCGTAGGAGCGGGCTGATGGCGTAACGATAAAGGGAAACTTTGTGCGTGTTGTTGAACATGAAGAAGTCTAGACAATCTACAATTTACCAGTCAGGGTAATTGGCTAAAGGCTTAATCCGCCCTGATAATCCAGTAATGGCACCGCTGGCAGGACACTGATGTAAATATCGCTCAGCAGAGCTGGCAGCCGCTGTCTCCTGCGATCGCTGCCGTTCCCGGTTCCCGTTCCGCAGTCCTTAGGGCTCATTGGGAATTTTTCAAATTCTGCAAGTTTTTCCTTTTCTTTGGCTTTTTCAACAGCCACTCGTGCTCCCTTGATGTTGTTTTTCGCTCGGTTTGTTGTCGAGCAGGCACCACTTGTCACCAGAATTTTAACAAAAACAATCAACGAGAGCATCTTTCACGTCCCGACGGACACCTCTTCACACAGCTCGTTCCAGCCTGCTGCCTGCCTGCCTCCACCCTGAGCACAAATGGCTCAGGGTTTGGGATGCGTGCTGACGCTGTGAGCCACCTGCCCCTCGTGTGTCACCTCCAGCCCTGGGGGCACTCACTGGGCTTTGGGGCTCGGCGGCAGGAGCAGGGAGGGATGGATGAGTTCCCCCTCCCAGCGTGGTTCTGCAGCCACTGGAGGCTTCCATCCCCACGTGCTGCCTTCAGGGCCTGTTGCTGTGTTAGAGCATGGCTCAGCTCTGAGGGCAGACTCAAATTACTGCCTCTCTCTGCACCAGTTGATGTGATCACCTATCGCACCCTGTTCCATTTCTCCCCTTCACTCATTCCCTCCATTGGCCTTAAGAAACGGGCTGTGTTCAGCGACCTCTGCAGCTCCCCCAGAGCCGAATGTCTCTGGTGCTGTGTCTGTACAGCACCAACCCACGTGAGCCCTGCTGGGTGCTGGCAGCTCCAGGACAGGGAGAATACCCATAATTTATGGTACAATTGTATTTGCTCCCTGGACAGCCACTTGCTTGTGCCTGATGGCTGGCCCTTCTCACTGTGCACCGTCACCAGGCGATGCCCCGAGTGCTGGCTGTGGAGTTCCCTGCCTTCCCTGAGCTGGCAGACTGTCACTGGTTGGAACTCAGCAAACAATTCCTGTGAGGGCAGAGGGAGGCACCGGGGCAGCATCGCTGCGGTGGGGATGGCACTGCACTGCCAGCAGAGATTTTAAAAAGCCATAGGTAACAGCATATAGAAACTGGCTTTGGTCGCTGACTGGCTGAAATGAATCCTTGAGCGAACCGACACCGCCTTTAAGGCAGCTGTTTTTCAAACATTGTTTCTTCTCTTTTTTTTTTCTGCTCAGAAAACAATGGAAGAAGTACAGTTCCGCCACAAACAAAACCTGAACATGCTCTGGCTTACATGCAAAATATCAAAGAGTGCCTATTGAGTACACATTACCACCCTTCCGCTTTACAGCAAACACCTCGTCACAGCCGAGAGACTTCGGGAAAACTATAGACGATGTCTTTGCAGAACGTCCCCCCGCACTTATCCCACTGCCCCGGCCCCGTGGTGCTGTGGCTGACAAATCCCACTTAATTGTCCCTGATCTCTATCAGAACAGACGTGGGGTTTGAGTTCAGCAGGAGCATAGTCGGGGGGAACAAACGCGAACCTACCCTGAGATCAAAGCGGCGGAGAGGTGCGCATGTGCTAATAATAATAGCTTATGAAAGCTCATATTTTCCTTCAACAACATCCTGTCATTTGTGTATTAGCTTTGAAAAG
>WBMW01001139.1:0-14028 GCA_013396635.1 Penelope pileata | reverse complement strand
CTTTTAAAAGAGTAAAAAAAAAAAAAAAAAATTCAGCGTAATTTACTTCAGCAAAAATGGAGATAAGGCAGATAGTCGGTGTGTGGTTTGCTGCGAGGGTTGCGCGTGAACCGTGTCCCCCCGTGCATGGGTGAGCCGAGCGCGCAGGGCTGAGCTGCTGTGACCGAGTGCCATTGTTATCTGATCCTTCCATACAGTCTGCGACAGTGTGATGCCGGCAGCAGGAGGAGGTAAACACTCTCAAAGTTGGTAACCGCATCCACACCTGGTGCACCTCGATAAAATGTCTGTAAACAGTTTGCATAGAGTGAGGTTACGGCGAGGCTGGGGACGTCTAACGGCTGCCATCAACCAGGCGGGGGAATGTGGGCTCTGGGGGGCCCGGGGGTGACATCCCTCTGGGTGGAGGAGCTGGCGGGGCTGGAGCCTGGAGCCAGATGCAGGGATGCAGGGGTGCACGCAGAGAGGTCAGAGCAAGTGAGGCATTTTGGGGTGGCTCAGCCACACGCCGGGTCCGGTGGCCGTGATTTACCCTCAGCAGGACATGACCTACATCAGGAGCACTGCTCAGCCCGCAGAGCCAGGCACAGCGCTGACCATTTCCTCTGCCCTCTTCACATCTGCCCTATCGGCTCTCAAATCTGGGGCAGGGGTTGGAGCCTGCGGGACCGCTCCCCGTCCCAGGGCAATGCCCTGCGCAGTAACCCCGACGCCGGGAGCTGCAGGAGAAGGGCTGTGCCCGGGGTATGCTGTGTGCTGGGAAGGACATGGCGTGTGTTTTGAATTGCATGCTGTGGTTGTTGACATTTGGTTGTGCCTGTAGTTCTGTGTGCAAGCAGGAAAAGGTTTGGGGTTTTTGTGAAGGGGAGGAGGACTGACAATAAAAGGTGACAAAGTGGCCCAATAAGTGCTGAAGATGGGCTGGCTGAGGAAGGAGAGGGTTGTTTAGAAAGAAAACCAAAGGGCAGAGGACAAAGGGGAGCAGATGCCGGCGTGGTCCCACACTGTCTGGGCTTTCTTTGTGGGTGCTGCCGGGTCCTGCCCGCTCACCGGGCATGGTGTGACCGCAGCCGTGTGCTGATGACAACAGCGAGCAGCTGCAGCGCTCCGGAGGTGTTTTGCAGGGCTGTGAGGCTGAGCTCATGTCTATCCAAATTCTGCAGCGGCTGAATGGCAGCAAACAGGGACTCGTTAAGAAAGTGGAGCAAATAATAATGATCCGTCTGTTTAATGCAGCTGAAAGGCGTACTTCAAAGATAGTGTTATCCTAAAAAAGCCCGGGAATAGAGGGGAGAATACTTGATTGCTCCTTCCAAGTTTTGATGGTAGAGTTGTAAGTAGGTCAGCAAACGGTAATATTTAAATTAACTCCTCTTTCTGGCAACTGGATGGGAATGTAGGTCTGGAAATGTGGAGATGTAGATTCTCTTCCCAGCGCTGCCACTCTGACAAGTCACTTCATCTCCTTGTGCCTAAGGGAAGAATACACCTTTGGGCTCTGCCCAGTAATCATCATCCAAATGCTTCCCCACCTATCTAAAGGGGTTTAGAATATGTGATTGAAAAGTGCAAAGTATTATTAACGTTGAATTAATGTCTGCCATTACAATATGTAATGGAGTATTTCTGCACACACCCCATTTCCTCCTGCCTGACTGTTTTGTCAGGTGAGTCCAAGTGTTTACCGGCTTTATAGCCGCCCTGAGAAGAGAGCGTGAGCTGTGGTGGCCAGTGGGGCTGCTGGGCTGGATGGGGCGTTTGGGGGTATTTTGGGAGCCAGCAGCAGAGTGAATGGCCTCCACCTCTACCTCCCCAAATATACTGATGTCTCCATGCGTATGGCAGCGGCGTGCCAGCTGGCACACAGCTTTATTCAAAGACCTCAGCCCCTACCTTTCAAGGCAGCATCTCCCTCCCAGCTGTGTGCTCACCCCCCAGACACAGCTCCCCGCCTGCCCTCGCCCACCCTTCACCCAGCAGAGCCGGCAGCCCCGCGTTGCACGCTGCCTTCTCCATGCTGCGCAGACGTTGCGCTGCGTTCTGCAATATCCGAGCGCACCGTGTGGGCTCCTGTCTAGACTGCATCGCTTTAGCAAAACGCATTCACTAATATAATGTACTATTAGAGCTCGCTGAAAGTAACAAACAAAGTGCATTTCTTTGTTTGCTCCTTAATTGTTTGTTCATTAGCTTGCTCACTGATTCATAAAATATGAAAACCTCCAATAGGGTATCTAGTCACTAGTGCAAATTAGCTAGTTTCTAATGTACATAAATAAATTATAACCCTGCATTTACAACTCGCCTGTAATACAAGTGCTGCACAGAAGTGCTTTATCTCATCAGGAAAGAATTGGGTCTGCTGCTGTGCACACGAAATGACAAGTAAAGGCAGAAGCCGGGAGTGCTGTATCCTACACCCGCAGAACACAGTGGCAAAAATGATCTCTTTCCTGATGGGTAATCTGTTTTCTTTAGTTTTGAAGCTGGAATATGGCATCCTTGGATACATGCCTTTGTAGGTAGGGTGGGATGTTCAGCTGCTGTATCTTGGCGTGGCCATGGTCTGCATGCTGACAGCAGCTAGGGAAGCCATGGAGCTTTCGTTATCCCAGGACTCCGTGTTTTCCCCTGGTTTGTCTGATCCAGTTTTGCTCTTCCTCTCTACTTTTTGGCTATTTCTGTTGCTTGAGAAATTATTCACAGAGAAGAGCCGTGTCCTCAGATTCCCAAGAATCTTACTTCCAAGTAGGACGTGCTCATGTGCAAGACTCCTAGGGAATCTCAGATAGTCTTGTAGTGGTGTTTTTTTCTAGCCTAAGTGTAATTCTATAATGTGATTCATAGATCTAATTCTTCACTCTGTTCCATACCACCACCAGCATGCTCAGCACAAAGGGTCTCGTTCTCTAAAAATACTGCAGGTTTTTAGATAAAGTTCTAAAGATGGCTGTTTAATGTCTGCATATTTTATTGGTTTAATCCCTATTCAGTTCTGTAATTCTCTTAAATAATGAGCACAGGCTGTCTGGTATAAGCTTTTCATGCAAGCTGTGGCTTACGCTGTGCAATCTGCCTACAGGAGGGGTTGTCAGCCTTACTGGCAATGGTTAAGTCCCATGGCAAGGGTGCTGGTGTTCCAAGCAGCACAGCCTACAGACTAGATATTAAAAACTCAGATCTTGTCAGATTTGTATGGACAATAAAGATCTATGGCAGAGATCAAATACTTGATGTCTTTTGTTCCCCAATTGATGGTTACAGCCTTTTCCATGGGCAATGTTCCCAGAGTCTTCGCTGTGCGTAAGGCTCGGACCTGTGAGTGCTCACATAGGGAAATGATTTCCCATGTGTAGATGGTCTGGTTGAAATCAGCCTGACAATTCCTGCATAGAATTATTTGTATGCGTTTATATTTGTAAGTGTTGGGCTTATGCATACAAGATCAAGGACTTAGTTTGTAAATGTTTTTTGTGCTGATACATAAAAGCATTGTTGGCTGGGTAGTGAGGTCTCTGCTGCCTCAGCCCTGTTCAACTTCAGTAGCAACCACCCATACGCGTGTCTTGAGCACACTCAGGTATTCACACAATTAAAAAATTTGTGATAAACCGAAGGATACTCCCACAGGTCAGTTCCCTGTGAGCTGCAACATTTCACACGATATGCTGCCAGCAATCTAGACTCAAAGCACGTATTTTGTACAGAATGAACTGTGCACATTTTTCTCAGCCTCTTTCAGTGGAATTGATTCAACAGAGATTAGGATTATGTGTGGCAAGTATCTTCGGTTATTTCACCTCATTAATATACCATGACTTTAACTGCCTTTACCTCAAAGCCAGCCAAACTTCCTTCTCTTTGCTAAATTTGCTCATGAAGTCTGCTCTTGCTCACACGGCCAGCACCTCTGCCTCGGATGGATGCAGAAGAACCTGAACCAAGAGGGATAACAGTTCATCACAGCGCATCTGAAGCGTGCCCTCATCGCAGTTGGCACCAGGCACGGCGTGGCATGCAGGAGGGCATTTCACCAGCAGGCAGGCGAGCAAAAGCTAAATCTGCAACCTGAAGCCATTTTAGGACCTCCGTGGTATCCAAGGGGGTAATTTTTCTTGGATGTTTTGAATTCAAAAATCTGAGCGCATGATTCATGTGGTCTGGGAGCTGGCAGCGCTTGAGTCATGTTCTCCAGCTTCCCCGGGAGCCTGCAATCTGCTCGGGCTCTAAATGTACACCAATTATGCCATCAAGCTGAAGGAGAGCTGCTTCGGGAAGTCGGAGGTGCCTTGGCCCCCCAGTTTGACTCTGTCCACATTTCAGATAGTTGGGCTTTCTTGTTCGGCCAGTTGCTGATTTCTGTCCTTTTGTCAGAATTCTGCTTCAGAGATAGAAGTGAATTACCTCTGGTCAATTAACCCACGCATCTATAATCTCTTGTTTATGAAGGCAAAACCCAGAAGTGGTCACATCTCCAACGTGTCCTGCTGTTGGAGCTGACCAACCAGTACGTGGTGCTGTGAAGGGCTGCACGACGACTCCAGAAGGCGTTGTTCAGAAATTCTCTTTCATCTCCATCTAATTCTGCTTGAATTTCTTCATTTACTTGTTCAAATCATCGACTGTGCTTGAGTTCTTAGATTTTTGGTTTGCTCTGTGGGTAATGCCATCCATCTCTCTTTGCATATGACCAAATTAGGTGAAAGAAAATGAATTATGCTTATTTCTGTGCTTTAGGTGCCTGTTTAAGTGTACTGTCCTATGCAAAACAAAGAATATGATTCTTTAATGCTTTCTTTAGATCCTAACTCTAATCCAGCCTCCCCAGCTCCACCTGAGTTAAATGTGAACGTAGTTTTCTTCTCTGTACACTTCTAAATTGGTGAAGGTAACAGGTTATTACTAAATGTATGGGAAGCTCTAGATTAACATCTTGTGTTTAGATTCCAAATATGGTTCCTTTCCTGTCCACTCAGTTCTCTGTCTCCCTCTTGGTACCGGGCAAAGTTGTGGTGCTGAGACTTTCTGTTGGCGGAGTTTTTGTGACCCTTGGAAATTGATTTCAAGGGTCCCCACACAGCTCCTCAATGAAGATGGCTTTTGTTTGTGGCTGGTCTGGCTTCAGGACCACAACTGGGAGGCAAAATATCTTCACTGCAGATACCAAGAGTTTTGAAGTCCTCAAGCAAGCTTGCATTTAAAAGGAAGAGTTGCTAAATTCGACATACGTAATTGACATATAATTTGAAATAATAGCTTCAGAGGAGTGACTGCGTAGAATTTGACCTATATATTCCTTAGAATTGGTGAGTATGTGGAGGAAGGAGAGAGCTTGACCCAGCTTGACATTCAGATCTCAGAGGAAGGTTGCATGACTAACCATAAAAAAAAAAGCAGCCATTTAATTTCAGTCTTAGAATTGCATCATGAAGTCACAAGCTGAGAATCATGGAACCTGGTATGGGCATTTTTTGGAGCCATTTACCTGAATTAAGGAAAAGAAATTTACTACTTTCTTTTGGAAAGCAGCAGTAAATGCATCTCCTTTTAACCACCTGACTGTTAAGAGCACCTCTCCTGCAGCCAAAGAAGGCTTCACGTGCACCTTTGATTCACATGGCTGCCAGGTGGTGGTGATCCTGCTCATTCAAAATAACCTCCACAGAAAATTATCCCAATCCCACAAACCACTCTGTGCTATCCCACTGATATTCCACAGGCAGCCTGACCTCTAAGGTTTTAGAGACTGGAATGGAGGCAGGTGCCTTTCTTGTCCTCCAGCCTTCCAGAAAATCCGGAGATATAGGATTTCCCCAGTCCTTGGAGGAATCCACTCTGGGGGGAGGATACACGTGAGGGGGCCAGTTTTGGGTCTCTGCTTCTGCATCTTCCTGGAGCAGAGGGCTGTTCCCATAGCATCCTTCTCCCACACCCCCATGACACTGGGGCTGAGCTCCATCCTCCCCAGCTCCTCCACTTTCCCATTCCTGGTGTGGTGACAGCAGGTCAATGACACGTGAAGGGAGGATGCAGCACGCAGGGGTGCTTACGAAACAGGGAACTAAGCCAGTGACACCAGTGACACCAGCAGCAAGCTCCCAGGGGAGCACACGAGGACAGTGCCTGAGGACAGCACCACACGCGCTGAGATCCTGCCGTGTCCATGGCACTGCCCTGCTTCCCTACAGAGCAGCACAGCACAGGTGTTCTCCATCAGCTTTATGGGCAGGACAGGTTTTATCAGCTGGTTCCATCTCTCTGTCTCCTGGTGGAGTTTCACGACTTCGGCCGTCGGGTTCGCGGCTCCGGTTGTGCCGCCCCGTGTGCTGTGTGGGGTGACTCACCTGGCACATCGCGCTGCCGCCGTGTTTGGTTAAGACATGACACGTTCCACGAGCACCGGATCAGGAGGGAGGAGAGCAAGAGCAAAATGTTGCTACCGCAGTGTGTTTTGTAAAACTGTGATTGCAACACGTGCTGAGCTGCTGGAGGTCGGTCCTTGCTCTCCTGCTTCCTTCAGCAAGCGGTGCCCGGAGCTCTGGGTTTTCCCTGGCAGAGAGGATGGGTGCAGGCAGCGGGCAGCACGTAGGGTGAGCTCTGCTGGCTCACGGGGAGAGCACGAGCAAAGGGTTGTCCTCAGGCACCGGGGCCACCTGCACTGCTGGAGCTCCACACAGCTCCATGCTGGGTCACCCACCCCATGTCCAGAGAGCAGAGCACTTTCCTTTTCAGCCCAGCGAATCCTCTCCACAGCAGTGTGAAACAGATATTTATGTGAAACCTTTTGCCACGTTCCCTTCCCAAGCCTGCGCTCCCGGCTTTACGCTGAGCAACGCCTGACTCGGCGGGGATGATGCTCATTACACAGGGAGGTGCTCGCAGCGGTGGCTGTGCCACGGCCCCATCCCGTCCCCGAGCACCAGTGCTGCCGATGCTGGGAGAAGGAATTCTGATTGTTTGGCCCCATTTTTCTCTTTCTTTTGTCATGGCAAACCGAGCCTTGGCTATGTCACAGGGTGCAAATCAGCCATAAAGTCAAATTCTCCATCTTCTGCCTTCGCTGCTCTTTGTGGAAGGGAGGTAGCAAGTGACGCTGGATAGCCACAGACTCTTTTACATGAGAATTACATTACCTACAAAGAATGTAGGCAAGCCAGCTTCAGTGGTGCAACTTGCTGAAGAAAAGACTGGCAGGCAGCTAACAGGAGTATCTGGGCATTCACAAATGGATTAATCTTCTCTCAGTCAAATGTTTCTCTTTAAAGCACCTGCTAAAAAGGGAGTGAGATAATGAAGTGTCTGGGTGGTGGGAAGCGTTGTTAGAGCTCTGCTTTGGCTTCCCATTCTCTAGTCTGTGTATAGGGCAAAGGAAAGGCTCCACGCAGGGAGACACAGGAGCGTGGTGGGGAATTCGGACCTGGGCCCCGAAATACGCAGCCTGAGGGGTCTCATGCTGCAGGCTGGGTGGAAAACAAGAGGGATAAATGATGCAGAGAGACTGAATTTAGGAACAGAGCAGAACTCGTGAACGTGTGGTCCTGGAGGGCGACCGTTCCCAGTTCTGTGCCTGGATTCGTGCTGCACCGCGGGGATGCGCAGGGAGGGAGGCAAAGGATGGGCTGATGCTGCTGCTCCGAGTGCAGTCTAGACCAGCCCTAGACAGACCAGAAAGACAGCCTGGCATGGAAATCAAAACACGGGCTCCTGTTTGGCTAATGGCACACAGGATACGGTGGGGCCAGTGTGAGGTTTTTTGCTTGTGGTCGAGAATTTAACTTTCCTTTTTCTGAACGCGCTCTAACGTAAGACAGTTTGGGGGTGAGGGTTTCAAATGAAACAGGATTCTGTGTATGCAGAAGTTGCTTGTTTGCAAATACAGTGATGTGAATTTAAACCCTTTGTGGTTTACCATGGAAAATACAGACTTGGTGTTTTTCACCCCAACGATGCTACACACACACCGAAGGCAGAGGGGACCGCACAGCCTGAGCAGTGGAGAATGTGAAATTAAAATTAACTTCCCTGGGGTGTGCACAGACAGATGCACACCCAAACGCTGCGGGAGGGTGACTTCCTCGTGCTGTTTCTGCCTGCGGAGCGGCTGTGTTGGTGGGGAGAAGCCTGTGGCCCCCCAGGCAGTGCCTGGGCTGAGCCCCACAGGTGCACGGCGCTGAGCCCCGGCTGAGGAATCGGGGTTATACAGGGCATAATACAGGGCATAAAGACATGGTTAGCTTCCATAAAGCTTTATAAGCAAGATCAAGTCTTTGTACATCTTGAATTCGTAAGAGGCATTCAACTTGCCTCGTTGGCTGCTGCTCTGCTCCGAATGCGCTGAGGGCTGAGATCCAGGGAGCAAACCTGGAAAAGCAGCAAGGAGAGGAGTCCCTCCGTGCCATGTCCCTGAGGTGCTCCAGAACGGCTGCTGCCTGCTTTCCAGGGACTTGTGTCCGTGGAAGGAGGGCAGGATGCAGATCTCAGTGGTGTCATCATTTGTGAAATATTTGATTCCCATAAAGGTATGGTTGAGTATATGTGAGATAAATCGTTTGAAATGGAAAGTTTCCACTTTGGTACTGGAAAAAAAAAGCCATCTCCCAGAGTAGACCTTATGCAAAGGCTGCTTGGATGCATTTATTATTATGCATTAATGGGATGGGTGAGAGAATTGCCTTAAACGTTCAGAATTGCTTTTACTTTTGATTCCTCCTTCGGTGTTGAGGTTTACAGTCTGTAACATAACATGTGTGGGTTTCACAGGTCAGTCAGTCTGCCCTGGAGGAAATGAATTTCATGTGTAGTTTCTCGTTCTCATTTACTCTGCATCCTCCATTGGTGCAGAGACCCACGGAGAGCTGAACACAGAGCATCAGCCGCTCTCGGAGAACCAGGACGTGGTTGTTTTCACCTGGCAGCAATTTTGCGAGGATTTTCCTTGAATGTACAATTTAGTAAAAATGTAAAATCTGTTTTAGAGTTAGGATAAGGTACGTGTTTGGTTTAAGGTTTGGGCTGGTAGAGACCTACAAACGGAATGAGCACAGCTGCAGGTGAGGGTGAGCCTGGGGTCCGGGACAGAGCCCTGCCCTGGGGCTGCACGGAGACACTGGGGAGGAGTGAGGTATTTTGGGATTAAGGTTTGGCTGGGAGAAGCATAGCTGGTCTCTGCTGCTCCTGCATTCCCAGGATACAATATTTAATTGACTCTTTCCCTCTGAGCTTTGTGTGCTCCCCTGAGCCTTGGTCACCATTGCCTTGATGGCCATGAGTGGAAGCGTGGCCCAGGGGCACCCAGCAGCTGACAGTGACCTCCCCTGGAGTGCAGTCCCATGGGCTTCCCCAGGCCCAGGCACTGCTCCCACTCCCAGTGTCAGCCCAGCCCTGTTCCCAGACAGTCATTAATCAGAGATTAATGATGGCTCCAGATGTGGCAGCACATTCACAGTCCACCATAAACTTACTGGAATCAAACCCTGACCCCAGCCTCAGCCCTTTCCTTGCTCCAGGAACTCCCAATGACCCCAATTTTCAAAGGAGTCACAGAGGCACTCAACACGAGCTTTCAGTTTCAGTGCTGTCTCCCCTCCGGGACAGCACCCTTTACCATCACCACTCCCAGGAGAAAACGATCTTGGAGCGCTCCATGTTCTCTCCCCTTAGTTTGCTCATCAACCTCCACTGAACCTTCCCATGACCCAATTTCATCCTGGATTCACCTGGAGTACAACCCTAACACCTACTCCATCCCAGAACAATCACTCTCCCTTTGTCAGGTACTAACCCCAACCAAAACTCTTGCCCAAGCCATAAATACATGAGCTATGTTCATCCTGCGTTACAGCAAGGTCTGGAGTCCCTGGGGTCCTGGGTTTGGGGTGAGCCCTGGCCAGGAGTGCCAGGGATAAGGGCTCCCAGGGAGGCTTACAGCTAGAGTTAGGGCTGGAGCTATGTTTTGAGATGGCAAAAGGAGGTGGCTAAGAGCAAGGACTGGGTTCAGCAGGACCACCAGGGTATGTGCTGGTGTATGGATGATGTTGGTTGCGTGTGGGGTTCTCTGGGTTAAGTTTAGAGTTTACTTCAAGCTGGTGTTTCACCACGGGGTAGGACAAAAGGCGAAGTGCTGCTGGTGCCTGCGGTCACTGGGGAAGCTTTCCCGACCCAGTGGGTCCTGCCCCACATCGCTGGCCTGCTGTCACGGGGATAAAGCAAAACGTGGTGCCATAGCTGCACGGTCTGACAAAAGTCTTCCTTGGAAAAACAGGCTTCAAGGAAGCGTATCTGATGTCATCACCATGAGATGACTGGGCTAGAACAGTTTCCTTAATTAACCTTCTGTAAATGAGGTGCTTTGATGGGTTGCAGCTCAGCAGTGGAGCAAAGATCTGTTTCTGAGGAAATTCTTCTGAATTCCAGCAGAGGCAAAAATGTTTTGAGTAAGAAGGTACTGTATCCAATAATAGCTCAAAAGCTCGCAAATAACTCTTTGATCTCTTCTGTATCATGACTCCACATTGCTTTTGAAAGATAGCTGAGTCTTCAACCACCACAGAAGAAAACAGCTTTTTTGCTTATCCTGCGCCCGACGCAGGCAGGTGGCAGAGCACGGGTATGACCTCTCCTTCTCTGCAGCTTGGTGACAAATGCTGCAGAAATCTGGGTATGACAGCTCCTCCTGTTTTACATATAAAAAGGAGGTTTGGGATTTATGTAATCAGCAGCTCAGAACCTATCAGAAGAACAAGAGGAGCTCCAGGCTGTTTGCATGCAGCTGAACACAGAGCCACGTGAGGCCCAACCCGCCCAGACCCAAATGTCCCCACGTCACAGCCCCCAGATGTCCCCGTGTCACAGCCCCTGACCAAAACTCCATGAGGAAACGCTGTTCTGTACCCAAGTACAGATGTGAAGGGAGCGGCCATCCCTGCACATCTGGACACAGCGCACTGCTGGGAGCACATCCTCCAGCCCCAAGGCCATGCACCTGGAAGGTTGGCTGTCACGTAATGTCACCAGGTCCCCGCTGTGCCCATGGCTGCCCAATGTGCAGAGCCCCATACCCAGGACTTAGCGCAGAGCAGCACTCGCAGCTTTCTCCATCGATTCCCATTCAGGCTCCCAAAGGTGCTTTTTTCTTTCTCTGTGTTTTATAAAGTGCTGTGTACACCTACTTTCGGCTATAAATAAAAAATAATCATGTGCATTTAACACTTATTAAAATTCTTTTTAAATTTATATGCAAACGAGGAGCAGCCACAGGCTGCTGGCAGGATGCCTATAAAGCCCTTTGTTCTGTAGAGATTGAACACCACTGATGAGGCAGATAAATTTGTCTTCAGTGCCATAGTCTTGTCTTTGCTCTGAATCTTTTTTATAACTACTGGAAGGTGTAGGTTGAGAAATGCTGGTTTGATTAGCTGGGCTTGTGGTTGGTCCCTTTTCATGCCAAAATCATTTAAGTGTTCCAGACATGGCATACACCCATGGAATCTACAAATATATCTCTCCCCAGTGCGTCATAATTCCTAGGGTAGTAAGTGATGAATCATCAGGATCTAATGTGAAGATAAGCTAATTAGCATTAATCAGAGCTCCTGCCCGAGGTGGGAAAATGCTAGGTGAGCAGTCTGTTGGCTGCCACTTGTGTTGTTTAATTATTTTATTTTCATCTCTTTGGATGTTACAAATCGGCTCCATCAAAGCTCCCAAGCTCGCAGATGGGTTTCTGTAGTGCCCTGCGAGACGTGGCAGCCCCTTGGTACCCCAGTCCCATCACCTCACTGCTCCCCACGGTCTGGAAGTGCACAGAGCGGGGTCGGTCGCGTTGTGGCATGGGCTGGCTCCGTGTCCCAGCATTTCTCCCTGCAGGAAACTGCCCGCAGCCCCCTCCTATTCAAATTGCACCACAGCTATCTCCAGAATGTGAATGACCCTGAGCATCTCCCAGCATCGTGGCAGAGTGCTGCTGTCACACACAGCAAGCAGCGAGCAGAGCATTTCCCTGCTGAAGCGTGGTGGTGTCAGGCTGCGCTCCCTTCCTCCTGCCCTTTTCCTATGAGTTTATAACGCTGTGTTGCAGTGTTTTTCTTTTAGCACCGTCCCTTCTAGCAAAGCTCCCAGGCAGGAGGGCACATGAACCCCTCACAGCTTCCTTCCCTGGGTGCCGTGTTGCAGCCAGTGCCCGTGCTGTGGGAGCAGAGTTCAGCCGCAGCACACAGGTGGCATCGGACACGGCCCTGCGTGGCTGAACGATGGTTTGTGACAATTCCTCTCCATCCTGCGTCTGCATTGTGCCTCCACATTTTGAAAGGTGTTGGCTTTGCTCTCGCAGCCCCTCCTCTTTGCTCCATGCATGGGTCGGTTTGGGGAGCAGGAATTCTGCACAGGGGAGTTTTGTGCTCAGGCTCAGCCAGTAGAATCATAGAGTCACAGAATCGAGATTTGTGGCCCTCCTGTGGACGCCCTCCAACAGGTCCATGTCTCTCCTGTGCTGAGGTCTCCACGTCTGGACGCAGTGCTCCAGGTGAGGCCTCACAGCGCAGAGCAGAGGGGCAGGGTCCCCTCCCTGCCCTGCTGGGTTCACGCAGCCCAGGATACGGTTGGCTTTCTGGTCTGCGAGGGCACATTGCTGGCTCCTGTCCAGCTGCCATCCACCAATACCCCCAGATCCTTTTTGGTAGGGCTGTGCTCTATCCTTTTGTTCCCCATTACCATGGAGATAATTATCTTCCAGCGAGACCCGAGCCCTACACAGAAATTCTGTAAAGATGTTTTGGCACCTGGGAGGCACCCGTGGGCTCTGTGGCGTTTCGGGAGGTGAGCCCAGCTCAGCAACGCTGCTGCAGGTCCCCGTGTGCCATGGGGGATGCACAGTGAGAAGAAGAAAAGTGTGCTTTGCTCGGTGGGCTCAGGAGCCCTCAGAACCCCGGGCTGTGTGTGTGCAGCCCTTTGCCACCCAGACGCAGAGCGGAGCTCATCGTTCCATGGCTGCTGCTGGAAGTGCCTTTCTCTGCCCAGGATGTGCTGCGGTCCCGTAACCGTAATTACACGGACTCCTGACTGTGGTGAAACCCGCCCCTGCCTTTTTTAACCGTGGCACATGGGCAGGCAGCACCCAGCAGCACTGCGCTCCGTGCAGTGCTTGGGAGGCTCAGCGAGCTCCCCCTGAGCACATTGCCCCATTTCACATCGGTGCTGTTCCACAGCTCCGCACCGAGCTGAAAACAAACCAAAAAAACACTGCCCATAGGTGCTGGAGTGCATTGCTGCTTCCCTTACCACGGGGATAAACCAGCAGGGAAGGCTGGGAGCCACCAGCAGATGTCATTGCAGCCAGCGCTGGGACGCGGCGGGGAGCCGGGTATCTGCTGGTGGGAAAGGAGAGTGGAGAAAGTGGATAAAGGATCCATGGAGAAAGGGTCCGTGGAGAAAGGATCCGTGTGGTGCCTGAGTGCCAGGCAGCTCTGAGGTCTCTGGTAGTAGTTCATAGCAGATAGAGTAGATAGGAGGGATTATATTCCACACTGCAATTTGTTTTCGGCTGAATAATTAAGATTTATTAGTCCCAAGCACAAATTATAGTAAGTTAATTTTTTCTATTTTTTTTTTTTTTTTTAAGAGAGCAGGTGGGTGGATTGTGCCTGATGGGGTGACCCCGGGGGCTGGGCTGCCCTTCTTGCTTTTGGTTTTTCCCCACATCCCCACGTGTTACTGATGGGGAAGCGTCTGTGGTGATGTGTTTGCATGGCCCAAATGCCTCTCACTGCATCCCCACAGCCCTTCTGCCCCACCTGCAAGGGCACAGCTGGGGGATGGAGACCTCCTGGGATGGGGTTGGTGTCAGCACTGCACGGCTCTGCCCTGGTGCAGCTCAGGTGAAGGCATGGTCAGTACATGGTGGTTGTTATTGTACTGTTGTAAATGTGAGTAAAATGAATAGAGATGTTTCACAAATTTTTTTTGGTATACATTTTGTATAAATTTATACAATTTATTTATATGTCAGCTTTCATATATATAATATATATATTT
>WBMW01001138.1:13016-37399 GCA_013396635.1 Penelope pileata | reverse complement strand
CCAGCATATATTAGGGAAGTTGAAGTCCCCCATGAGAACGAGTGCTGGTGATCGTGCAGCTTCCACCAGCTGCTCATAGAATGCCTCATCTATCTCTTCATCCTGATTAGGCGGTCTATAACAGACCCCCACCAAGATGTTACCCCTACAGACCTTCCTCCTGATCCTTATCCGTAGACACTCAACTTTATCATTCCCAACCCCAAGTTCTTCAACATCAACACACTCTTTGATATAGAGAGCCACACCACCACCCTTTCTTCCTTGTCTATCCCTTCTGAAGAGCTTGTAGTCATCCATCACAGTACTCCAGTCATGGGAGTGGTCCCACCATGTTTCAGTAATAGCAACTATGTCATAGTTAGCCTGCCGCACAGCGGCTACCAGCTCCTCCTGTTTGTTGCTCACGCTGTGTGCATTGGTGTAGATGCACTTCAGCCGACACATCTGCCTCACCCCTAGCTCCAGCATTGTTCCCCTAGGCTCTTCTCCAGTGAGCCCTGTTTTATCCCTTTCCCCCTTCATAGCTAGTTTAAATCTCTCTTAATGAGCTCTGCTAGCTCCTGTGCTAGGATTCGTTTCTCCCTTTGAGACAGGTGCGTTCCATCCACAGACAACAGGCCAGAGGCTGAGTAAACTGCCCCATGGTCAAAAAACCCAAAGTTTCTGTCTCTACACCAGCCTCTCAGCCAATTATTCATTACCTGTGTTTCTCTAGCCCGTTCCGTGTCCTTCACTGCCCCAGAAGGTATAGAAGAAAACACACTTGTGCTCCTACCCCTTGAACTAATTGCCCTAAGCCCCTGAATTCTCTTTTCATAGATTGTAGGCTTCTCTGAGTGATTTCATGACTGCCCACCTGAACTATGAGTAGTGGATAGTAATCAGTTGGGTGAACCAGATCCAGGGGTTTTTTATTTATGTCCCTGACCCGGGCCCCAGGGAGGCAGAACACTTCCCTACAGCTCAGGTCCGGTCTGGAAATGGAGACCTCCGTTCCCCTGAGAAGGGAGGTTGCCCACCACAATCACCCTTCTTTCTTTCGTGGCAGAGACAGTCTCAATGCACAGAGTCAACTGCCTCACCTTTGGTGACTTCCTAGGGGAACCTTCCTGCGCCTCCCCACTTACCTCCCCTTCAATGTCCAATGCTGCAAACCTATTGCTTAGGGAGATCTGGCAATGCGAGGTAGGCAGAGGGGGGGGTTGGCCCACGATATCAAGCAGGGAACCTCTGCCAACCCTTCCTGCCCTTCAGGTTCCCCTCCGCTGCAGGGGACAGGGCAGCGGGTCCACCACCAGTTGTGGGGTGTCTCCCTGGCACCTTTCCCTCTGGCACATCAGGGATCTACTCCACCGGTCGACCTCCCGCTCACAGTCCCTAACGATCCTCAGTCTCTCAACGTCCTCTTTCAGCTCCACCAACATGCTGAGCAGATCTTCTACCTGCTCTCACATCACACAAGTAACCACAAAGCAGGTTGTGAGAGGAGCAGAGGAAGAAACAAATGGTGTTATTTGCTTAAAAACCTAATTGAACGTGCATGTTCCAAGATTTCCTTCAACGAGAAGTGTGATGTATCTTAAGACACAATTCTGTATGCATGGTTAGGATTATGGCATAGAGATGTTCTCTAATAACAAAGGTCTGTTGCACTGTGAATCAAGAAATTTTTGATTTTTACATCATAGTTGGATGTAATGAAGGCAAACTAAAACAATCAATTAAAGATCTTTTGATGCTATACCAAAGCAATGTGTGTGCTGTCTGAAACGGTATTTCATTGTTGGAAAACCTTTATCCATCTTAAGAAAGAAACTGTATCTAGTAAGAGCCAAGAAAGAAAATGATCCTTACAAAAATCTCATATATTGTTCTCTAAATTATGCATTTTAATGTGATTATTATAAATTTTCACTTGAAATAATCTTATCAGAAATGTTGAAATTTAAGTACAAGTAAGGCATAACAGGATTGAAAGCCTAACCTACTTGGAAGCTGCTGATGAAGATTATTTCCGTGTTCATGAAAGGTATTAATTTTATGGCCTTGTTGTGCTGGAAAGTATTAAACTTTCATCGGGAAATGCAACAATTCAGGGCCGAATTTTATAACAAAAATTTTAAATACCCGTGTTTGTTTTTTTTTCATTTGTTTGTTTGTTTAGTTCTGTTCATTTATTTATTTGTTTATTGGAAATGCACCATTCTAATTCCAGTTATAGTATTGGCTGTTCTTCATTTTCTTCTCACAAATCATAGAACCATTGAATGGCTTGGGTTGGAAGAGACGTCAAAGATCATCAAGTTCCAGCCCCCCTGCAATGGACACGGTTGCCAAGCACTAGATCAGCCAACAGATCAGGCACCAGAGCAGGCTGCCCAGGGCTCCATCCACCCTGACCTCTATGAATGAGGGGTCCACAACTTCTCTGGGCAGCCTGTTCCAGCACCTCATCATTCTCATTGAAAATTTCACCCTGACATCTAATCTAAAACTCCTCTCTTTCAGTTTAAAACTGTTCCCCCTTGTCCCATAACTATCCACTTGTGTAAAAAGCTGATTTCCATCCTGTTTATAATCTCCCTTTAAGTACTGGAAGTCTGTAATGAGGCTTCCCCCGAGCCCAGCTCCCTCAGCCTGTCTTTGTAGGAGAGGTCCTCCAGCCCTCTGATCATCTTTGTGGACTCATCACCATTGAACTCACTCCAACAGCTCCATGTCCTTCTTGTGGTGGGGACCCCTGACCTGCATGCATTAGATGGGGCCTCACAAGGGCAGAATAGAGAGGAACAATCACCTCCCTTTCCCTGCTGGATGACCCTTGTTTGATGCAGCACATGATGATACTCTTGGCCTTCCAGGTTGTAAGCACACACTGCTGGCTCACGTCCAGCTTTTCATCCAAAGGGACCCCTATATTCTTTTCAGCAGGGCTGCTCTCAAGGAGTTCGTCTCCCAGTCTGCACACATATTTGGGATTGGTCTGACTCAGCTGCAACACCTTGGACTTGGCCTTGTTGAACGTGATTAGGTTCTCATGAGCCCACCTTTTGAGTTTGTCGAGGTCCCTCCAGATGGCATCTCTTCCTCCTGTTGCATCAACTGCATCACTCAGCTTGGTGTTGTCCACAAACTTGTGGAGGGTGCACTTGATCCCATCATCTACGTCAGTGATATAGATGTTAAGGAGTATTGGTTCCAGGGCAGACCCTGGAGGGACATCACTGGCCTTCACCTGGATATAGAGCCATTGACCTCAACCCTCTGGCTGTGACTTTCCAAGCAATCCTTTATCCACTGAATAGTCTACCCTTCAAACCCATATCTTTCCAATTTTTGTGTACAGCTTGCCATAGTCTTGTGTCAGTAGTAGATGTTTTAGTTTCTTGGCACGTCTGAACTAATTCTGTTTCTGCCCAGTTGGGAAGATGAAGCCATTTATGCTACAGGTGAGAAGAAGTACAATATTTGGCACAAGACAGAATATTTCAACTTGATTTTAGTTTTTAATTTTGCTTTCTAACTTTAAATAAATTTCTGGATATCTGAAATAAAACCTAAGCAAACTTCAGTTAAGGAAATTTCCAAATAAATATTTGTCATTTCTGAAAATATTACGCTTATTACCTTCCCTCAAGTCTAAGTGTGTCATTAAACCATTCTGAAATACTAGATCTACTAAAGAGTTTTTTTGATAAAAAATTTCAGTCTTGCTCTTGTTCGTTGCCGTGAAGTCAGTAAAAACTTAAAAATTTGTGAGAGCAGAGCTGTTCCTTTCCATTTTACAGATGTACGAGTGAATAAGAGAAACTAGGCGAGTATCAGCCTCAAACATTAACTTAAAATTAAATTAATCAAAGCAAATTTTAACTTCTATCTGTTTTAAATGAGTGGACATTATGATAAAAGTCTTCATAAATTACAAAGTTCTTTGTGAAAGACCTCACAGTATCCTCTGAGGTGACTACATGAACTGTTTCTCAAAAGGCTGCACTGTGACAAAACATTAAATTTTACTCTCAGCTTTGTTTTCTCGAGTGATAGGTAACAGAATTTCTCTCAGACTGACTCTTCCTCAGTTTTACAGGAATATTAGAGTTGGTTTCTACTTTCATTTCTATCCAATTGGAGAACAGTCAAAACTGTTTTGTTCTTAAGAAGTTTGGGCTAAGAGGCTTTAAGGAAGTGTGTAATGCTCAATAAGTAGATAGCAATACTTAAATGCTGACATTTCCATGTATTGATTAGTTTATGTTAAAAATCATTTGGAGCAGACAATCCTCTCATGTAATTAACCTTTTGCTATTTCAGTGTGCTTAAATTTCTACTTTTATGGAAGAGTTTCATGTCTGTGGTTAGTGGTTGTTGCTTTGAGAAAAAAATTCTTTCCTAAGTTTCTCCCAAAAGTTATCTTTTAAGATCTAGACTATCTTTGTTTTACTTTTCATAGGAAAATCCAAGCTCAAATACATCAAGTGGAAGCATTTGTTTATGAAATACTGAAGATCATTAGATATTCTTTAATGCTTTGTCTAGGCTTGAAAATTGGATTAGAATAGCAGGTGAAAATCTGGTCTACAGCAAATTTGTGAAACTCAGAGTGTCTTTCTAGCTCATATTTGTAAGAAAGTCCTCCTTTAATAGATTCTCTGTGCTCAGCAATATGTGCATACTGCTAATCTAAGTTTTGCTAATAGTGCCTATGTTGACTATTTCTTTCCTTATATCAGGAAAAAAGAGTTGTAGTAAATTATTCTGTGTGAAGATGAAATGAGGGTTGTTTTATTGTGAGAGGTAGTTTGCAGTTCTGTTCAAGATTCACTATGTTCTTTCTCTACTCATTAATGGGAAGAATTACATTATGAAGAATTAATATCAGCTTGCTTATTTTAGCCACATATTAAGCCTTTTCTGTGTTTTATGGTAACATATATCATCAAGAGATGTATGTTGTGTAACCAAATCTCCTTACATCTCTCTCTGTTGGCCTCAGAAAGATCACTTTTCTGGAATGGATATTCTGTTTAAGACATAAAGAACTTTTTTTCCTCCCCTTTTCTTTTAATCTGTGACCTGCTTGTATCAGTTTGTACAAGCTTCTTTATCCCTGCGCTGGCAGCAGTGTTTGGAACTATTTATTAAATGACAGAGGATTGTGCTGATTCTGGTTTTAGACATCAAGGGGTTAGAGATTTTTTTGGAAGAAATCCTTGCATTTTCTCACTGAATCCAATTGTTGCTGTTACTCTCATTTTAAAATTAATAATTTTATAAATACACAGGCAATTCTCCTGTCACTAGTATGTCTTCTAGCATCTGAGGTAGGGAAGAAGTACAAACTGACCCTTCATGTCAACAGCAGAATAAGTTTCTTAAGTAGAAAGCTTCTACTAAAATTAATGGTGTGCTGCAGCACGCATAGTACTAAGGAAAGGAAAAGAGGGGAGAGGAGAGGGAATGGGAAAGGGAAAAGTAAAATAGAAGGGTTTACAGTTTTTTCTTCTGACTTCTGACCCTTGAAGTGAAAGAACTTCCCTCTCACCCTCCTCCAATTGTCTTCAAAATAGAATAGCATACATGAAAGAGCCTGAAACATTAGCCCAAACTCAGTCATGTCCCCCAGATTTGCCCTTTTTACAGTTGTTACTAACAAAATGCTGAAATTCATCATTTCACAAAAGCGGTCTTCTCTACGTATTTTTCCTTCTCTTACTTCAAACAGCTATGATTGGAAAGTGTTTTGAGTTTCCTGTTGACTTACAACAGAGCTTCTAAGTCATTCACAACTGTATACTTCAAATGAGGCTTTTCAAAATATTGAAAAATTGGTTACAGATGGCTGCACACTGGCAGTCGAAAATAAAACTCCCATACCAGACATAACCAGAAATTCAATTTAGCTTATGCACAGTGAGAGCAACAAACCATAGTTTCTCTCCAAAGAGGCAACAGTGCAGTCAGAACTTCTAAAGTTGCCTTTCATGCACTGATAATTAAAAAAAAAAAAAAAAAATCAAGACGAAATTCCTAAATGGAAAATATGCACTCCCTTTATAATTACCTATTTTAAAACTGTAATTGAGCATTTCATTATAACAATGATAATCGATCCAGAACAATACTCCTGGGACAGCACACATCAAGAAACAAAATAGTTATAATAGCAATGCTGCAGTAACTTTCCAGGGCTGTGATTTGTTGCTTAAGCATTTCTCTTGTGAAAGATGAAACTCCCACAAAGTGTGCTGTAGTGTTCCATGTAGAAGTTCTCTCCAGGCTTGCTTCCCAGGCTGTGGATGCAGTGAAAAAGTAGATGGTTTGTCATTAGTGTAAATAAGTGGAATGTGTTGATTTGACAATAAATTGCATCTGGGCAGGTTCTTATGTAAAATAAGTAACTGTTAAAGTAAAGGAAGACAAAACTGGAATTATCTCTCTAGGTTGTGTGGACTTTTTGTTGTTTTTTTTTGTTTGTTTATTTAATATTCATTTCTAAAAAATTGTTTTTTACAACTCCCTCTGAAATTTTCTATTGAGATTTTATTTACAGCTCTGGAATATAAGTACCAGAAACACAGTCTAATTCAATGGTAAGCAAACATTAAAAAATAATTAAATAATCCAAACCAGCAAACTACTGTTGCTTCCCATTGTGCACAACCTGTAATACAATATGGATGTGCTTAGGAAACGTTGAAATAAAAGATTTATACAAATAAATCTGGGTATACAAAATACTGAATATGTAAAAATTGATGAGATATACCTTATAAATCCCACAGATGCTTCAAGAACAACTAAAGCTTAACCTGGTTTTATTTACTGCTTTTGGTGGCTGAGTTCTCTTTTGTTTAAAAATGTAATTTTGATGTTTTGTGTAACATCCAAATTTTTAATATATTTTTATTTACTATTTATTTTTCTACAATCACTATGTATTCTTCTGTTAAGCCAAAAAAAAAAAAAAAAACACGAAGGAAGAAAAAAAGCTAGTTCTACTTTTTAGCTATTGTACCAGTATTGTTATTGCTGTCTTTTCTTATATTTGAAAAAGATGTTTTTGGAAGAAAATTTTGAAAATTTATTATTGCTGTTAGAAGTCTCTAAGCTTTCTTCTCAGCTTTCTTCCCTAAGCTTTCTTTTTAATTCCTTTCAATAACTGAGGATTATGCAAAACAAAAACTTTAAGCGGCATAGTACTCAAGTCAATTCTAATTTTAGTTTAGGGATACTGACAGTTCTTTATACTGAGTCAGTGCAAAGTCTGAATTTACAACTGCAACACCAGGAAGTGGAAGGCCTATTTACTTTAAAAATCCAGCGAAGGTTCTCATGGCAGTGATTTGTGAGTGCGAGCGGACTGAAGCTGTTTAGCAGGAGCCATGGCATTTGCCACTAGCCTGTTGCAACAGTCTGTGGGACAGTGATGACATTTCAGCATCAGTGCCAGAAGCCCATCTCACCATTGCCTTCCACTACCCAACACAAAGGCTGGGCTTTCCTCATTGAACTGGCAGCCACAGCTCTGTGGCTGCAGAGAAAGTGGTTCACCTGCAATTCAAGGACCTGCCTTGTATGAGTGGCATCTTAATGCAGTGGTAGCACAGTAGCTTCTGGCTACTGGTGCTTCGGATGTGCCATTACGGTAATGTGGAAGGTAGAGGATTTCATGGAGGGATACGGTGCATGTCATCTACATATCTTAAATGAGGATTTATCTCGTGTTCCAGTGAGAGAAGTAAACTGAGTCCTTGAAAGTTCTGTTATTAAGAATGAGTGGAGTTTTAAAATTGCTTTTTTTTTTTTTTTGACAGAATTCAGGCATTTTTTGATCACAGTATTTAGTATTGTTTTTACTTATCTAATATAAAACATCAAAGTAAAATTAATTTTTTTTTGATACAAATCTATTTCTGGTAGGATAGAAAGAAGTGTATAGTTGAGAGCTAGGCTCTTTCACTAGCTTGAATACCAGTGCAGTCTGTTCACAAACTACTGCTTTCCAACTACGTATAAAGGGAAAAAGCAGAAAACCTATCTTTCCTGAGAAATATGAGGCAAGTGTCTGAAAGGCAGATGGGTCATCTCTTCTACCTTTTGATACAACTTTAAGAGCTACACATCTGTCCTTTTTGAGATTGTATATGTGTTTATGTTCTTAAACCTTCTTGCAGTGCAGGTGCCACAGCAAAAGTCAGTAGCTGGTCAGTAGATGCATTGCTTTGTCTTATTATTTTTTTTTTTTTTGTCTGATGTTCGAGTAAACAAAGATTGAAACTATGCATGACTGAGCTCTAATCTGAAACACTATCTTTTGCATTTTATCAGTTGTGTATTTTTTCTAAAAGGTAAAAAAAATAATTAAGGTAGTGGACTCACTTTTGTCTCCTATCTTAAGACCAGTTTCTTTCTTACATCTTTTGACTGTTTATTTAAAAGACAGAGCATCAGAATTTTCTACACTTTTGTAATTTCTTCTGTTTGTGTTGTAATATTTTTATCTCTGATTTATCTTTGTAATTTAAAAAGAAATATACACGAGATTATCTGTTTCAGAAAATGTCATATTCGGAACTCATGAGAAAGGTATTGCATATATAAAAGTATGTTATATATGGGAATTCTTTAAGCAGAATGGAAGTACTACAGTACATGGAGAGGAAAACCACTGCTGCTAAATGTGGCAGCACTTGTTTCACGCTGCTGTGATTCTTCCTACAGTACGTGTTTGATTTCTATACTGCAGTTCCATAGCTGAATAGAGTACAGTTCAGATTTGTTATTCTCACTATTATATAATGTTTATTTTGACAGGTAGTACATATTTTCACATTTTCTTTGAGAATTAACCAGAAGAGAGGCTGGAGAAAAAGCTGAAGTCTACAGAATGTCAGTAAACATTTAACAATTATTTTGGAAATTATTACCTTTTTACTAATTCCAGTATGTCTGTAAGGCAGTAATGTCAAAGTTAAATACACACCACACCGTAAAAATTTTCTTTCTCAGCTGTTTCTAGGGTCTTTTTGGAGGGAAGAGAGGGGCTAGGAGAAGCAAGAGATATGTGACTGAAAGGTAGGATAGGTAGGCCTTGAAGAAGCGTCTTCTGAAAATTCATTACTGACATTCTGTAGGGTATTTTGGATATTACCAACTCTTAATAAATATTCAATTGTGAATCTATTTCTCATCTGTCATCTCAGGTGAACATTTATATCTGGATTAGGATTAGGGCTAGTGCTATTAGAATACTTAGTAGGGAAGACTCTGACAGTAAAATATCTGTAGTCTTTTGTTGACTTTTAACTCTTTTTCAGAATGCGCAACATTTCTATTCCATTTTTCTTAGAGTATAATAAAAAATACTGTGTCTAACAGTTTGTAGTCCTCATCTTCATTTCTCCAAAAGGGGAACTGTGGACAACTGTGTGCCAGTATGTCATGTGTTAGTATTGGAAATGTGTAGTGCTTTTATTGCTTCAGGAAGTTTTTGTAATTTATTATCAAATCATTTTATAATGCCTACTACTTTTGAAAAATAGCCATTCCAGGTCTTCATCTCTTCCACTAATACGATTGTATTGCCATCAGCAATGTTATAATAAAGTGCAGTCAGGCTAAACTAGCTGCAGCTGGATTACTGTCCTGTGTGTACTGCAAATTCACGGTCTCAGTCAGTCATGCTTCAATCTGATTAGGCAAGAAGTATATTGGATAGTACTGAAACAAAACTATAAAGAGAAAAGGAAAAAGAAAAGACATAAAGGAAGAAATTGCAGAGTAATGTAATAGAGAAAAGATTACTTGAGATGCTGAAGTCAGGTTTGACCTGTTATCTCCTGACTTGTGAATATATTTTTAACTTAATGTCCTGCAATAGTATTTCCTGTACCTGCAATACCCACTACAGTTCAACTGCACCACATTGTAAAGACAAGGCCCAACCTGAATATTTCACAATGTTCGGTCTGAAAAGACAAAAAAGAGGCCAAATATTCTGAGAGCAAAGGTGGCTCTTCTCCTGAGGGATCTGATTAGAATGAGGTGTACAGCTGATGGTTTTATGAAAATTTTGATATATGGCTCACATGCATATCCTAAAGGGTGGTAGCCATGCGACTACAATGTTGGTCAAGTAATACAGTAGACACTGACAAATTTGTGTCTTTCTGATATTTTTTGCTTAATTGTATTATTTTTTATTTGTTCCTGTTTGATTGGTTTGTTTTCTTTTTAGGATAGTATCTTGTTAGAGTGCAAGCAAGGGAAAATTAGATATTGCAAATAGCCTAGTGATTTGCATTTTTTGTTTTTCTGCTTTTGAAACGGAAGACAAAGGCAAAAATCAGTCTGTGTGGGTTGTTGCATAGAAATAATCACTGCATTTGTTCTTAAACCAGACTTTGAAAGTAAATAATTCCAGTTAACCTGTTAGTAGGAGTTAGATTTGCTATATTCTAGAATAGTTTTTGTCTCTTCCAAATGCAGAAAAATAGTTATTCTCTAAAACTTAGTGTAGATTTCACTCTGATTCTATTCTGTTGTTGGAGAAAGAATGTAATAACGCACATTAGCCAAGATATTAATTTCATCACCTAAAACTTCAGGGTAACCATAGCTAAGCTATTTACAGGACTGTTAATTGGCAGAAGTCAAGCCATGAGATTATTAGCAGAGTCTGTATTTTTCAGGCAAGCATCCATTCTTTTGTTGTGTATATTGATTCCTTAAAGATCCAAGAAAGAATCCTGACCCATGTGCCAATATTTCCTTTGTCCTCAGCCGGTCAAGGTCTTCGATCATACAAAACTATGCAGTATAATAAATCAGCTTGGCTTCTGAAAAATACATTAGGGATGATTTTACGTTTCTGTAAACAAACTATTTCTTCAGAAAACAGTCTTAGAAGGAGATGTTACATTTTGCCACTTCATTTGTTATATGTGGCTTTGTAGTACTTTTTAAATTTGTCAGTATTGGTTCTCAACGCTGTATTACCATAATATGCATTAACTTATAGCATTGTGTGCTTTTCTATGGTAGCAAGACTATTTTTCCCTTAGCAGTTAAGTCATTTCCACCCCAATACCTTTTCCTTGTTTTTCCTTTTTTTTTTTTTTTTGTGAAACACAGAATTAAGAACTCAGAATACTCTTGTGAATTGTTTGTGCACAACGGATAAGAAAAGTTCTTATAATCTGCAGAAGTGACTATTATGTTAGATCTTTTTAGATATTGGGATAAGTGATAGCACACGAGCAGGCATTTTGTAATTGATAGTTGATAATTTAGAACATGAGTGAAGCTATATAAAGATCAGGCTAGACAGAGTTTTCTCTGTGTGATTTAAGGTTACAAATGAACAACAGTATTTCTGTAAATGAAAAAGAGGAATGTTTCAACAACTTTCTAAACTAAGAGAAAACCCTTTGATGTGATTTTTAATGTACTTTGTTGTCATTAAATTTATTTATTCACTAAGTTAATTTTATTTGTCTATTTCGTTTATTTCTTCTGTTATTGCAAATTCATTTGTTTCTTCATGGTAGCAGGAGAGTCTTTACTGATGTCCCAAACAGCAATACAGTGTAAAATCAACTTGAATACAAATTTTGAGTTGTTTAATATAAGCAAAATTCCTTCTGTCACTGTAACTCAATGATGTTTTTATATCGGTGCAGTTCAAAGGCTTGCTTGAGACCAGAAAGCTGCTGTTCTAAGTGAGTCATGCTGTAATAAGTGTAATAAAGAAATTCAGAAATCTTAGAGGAGAGCTAAGGTATATTGTTAACCAGAGACTGATAAGATTAACATTTGAAACACCCAAGAGAGCTGTCTTTTAAATTCCTTTAATCATCTACTTGTGTTTTGGCTTTTTTAATAATAAAAACAGAATGATGCATGGAATTTCTATAGTATGTCGATTATGAAAACTTTATGATGTTTAATCAATAGAGCAAACTATATGTAGAACTGTGGAAAATACATTTTATTATTAAGATATTATTTTACCCAGAGGTATTTCTGAATTCATCTTGGTTAAACAGCTTATGAGCATTAATTTTATGCTTTTTTTGTGTTTTTTTCTTTTTCCTAGTAATGATTCAGCTGTCAGTCAGGCTTTTTCAGCCAAGGCTTGCCTATGAAATCTGTTTATTTGCTGCTTTAAAGAGGAATTTTAGTTGATATGCATAGATCTGAAGTATTGGTACTTGTTCCTTGAGTTGGTTCTAGTAATCTTTCAAATTTCATATTTGTATGTCTTCACTTGCCTATGTGTGGTGTTAGAAATCTGTGGCTAGGGAACGGATGCAATTTAAGATTGTGGGTGTGGTGAATCAAGCAAAAAAAAACAGAACTTCAGTGCATTCCTCTGTTTCAATCCTTGTCTGACAGTTCTTACAGGAATAGGGTGTACCTTTTATTTTTATTTTTTTTTTAATGCAGGAAACATGTTTGTTTCCCGTGAGTACTTTTCACAAGCCAAAAATGGTCCTGAACTAAAACCTTACCTCTGAACAATTTCAAAATGTAAAGATGAACTACAAATCCTGTTCTTAATAGCACAAACGAACACTTATACCTAAACATTCCTGTATTCCAAAATCTTGCAATGCCTTAATGCTTAAACTTTATTTCCATTCCTCTCTACATCTGCCATGACTTCTTTTTTGTCTGTGTTCAAGACAAAAGACCAATCTTTTCCAAGAGACTGTTTTGAGTTATCAACCATGTACATGTACACTCAGGCATGCAGAGCCAAGCATATCAAAACACATGAAAATGGGGTTTTGTTGGTGATATTGTTTTTGTTTTAAGATCTAACTCCAGGTAAACACCTTCTGTACCTTTAGCCTTCTCAAAGCAGAGGCTATCTCTTCCTGAGTACTGTGTTAACACTTGAAAGATTACTGCCAGTGGAGAAGTAAACACACTGCACGGTGGTGGTTCAGCATTCAGATGTTTTGCTCATGCAGTTGATTCTTTTAAGGAGAACTGGTGTGTGCGTGCCAGAGTTCCAGTGCTGTCATCTGCCTTGTTCCCATTGAAATTCTTCTATGTCTGCACTGAAGTGTCTGTGAGGCTGGAAATCTCAACCTTTATTGATCATGTTGATAGGTATTTCTAATAATGGAACATCTACCCTGATATTTGTGTATGTGCTAGTGATAGATATATTACCTCGCTCCACCTTTTGCTTTTCATCCTTGTATTAAAAGCTTGTTTTTCTGAGGAAAATAGCTGCTGTGGAGAAATATATATATATACATTGGGAAGTATGTAGCTCCTGTAGAGCTTTTTCTATTCCAAAATACGTCTTTTTTTTTTTTTTTAAAATGACTTAAACCAACAATAATTTATTTATTCAATTTATGCAGGAATTATCCTAAAATAAAAACATCCTGCATTATTTTTATAATGGCTGTTGGTCTCTTTACAGCTAGTGCGATCCATTTTCTATCAACCAGGAACCCCATCTTTCTTCATTTGCACAGTGTGGATGTTGTAAAAAAGGCTTCTAGCAGAGTACCATCCTGTGGGTTCATCCTGACAGATAGACAGTTGTCCTCTAAGGAGTGGTATAACTCCATGCTGCAATGACTGTTCGTGTTTTTTCAGTGTTTCTGGTACCCTGCTCTGGATGAAATAAGCCACTGTCAGGAGGAAATGGAAAAAGGTAGAGACTACTTATTTTAAGAATGCATTTAGAGTAACGTTTAGCTTTGGAATTACAAAGACAGATTTATTTGAAAGTTAATACCTATCTGACGATTTTATTTAGTCCTTTTAAGGAATTGTGTTAATTTTCAAAAATCAGCCAAATATAGACCTAGATATGAGCTGATCATTTGTATAAAGTTTGGGGCTGTTCTCTGTAGAAGTGTCCCTGGCTGAAATGAAGGGGTTGTTTATGTAAAGCTGAAACGGTTTTGTGAGCAAGCTTGATAGCACCTTCCTGTTTCTTTGTTTACTTCTCTCTAGTGTTTTCAACCCACCATCTTCACGACTGTACTAACCGTATATTTTCAACTCATTTGAAAGAAAGAGGATTCAATCTGCTATCTTTCTTAAAGTGCTTCTGTTTACTAGACCTAATATATCAGAAGACAGAAGACAGAAAAGAACAGGCACATAGTCTCCTGGAAACCGTCTTAGTGTGCTTATCAGGTTAGCTAAAGCCATGACATTCAGGAGTAACAAAGAAGGAAGTATTAAGGGTTTTTGCATACATAATCTGAGTGATAATAAGTATCCCATTGAAAGCAGAGACAGTGAGTGCAATATTCCTTAGAGCTTCTATGTACATTTACAGTGAGTGAATGGTCTGCGTTTTTTTTAATTAACAAAAAACTATTTGTTTTTTTTCTCGAACTTTTATTTGACAGATTTTGTGATTGCTTAATTTCCAAACTCTTTGTGGAGGATAAATGTGCATATTCACATTTTACAGTCATAAGATATTCAAAATTCCCTTTTTTCCTAGGCAGATAGCCATTTTTCTGTTAGATACCATATTCACTATTTTAGTGGGAGTGTTTGAAACGTGAGAAAATCATCTCCAGAGCCCTGTTAAAATGCACTTGTGTAAAACAAGCTCTTTTACAGACACCTTATTTTTCCCTTCTCTGCTCACCTCATTAATCATCAGTGCTGTTTTCTCTCTACTTCCTCACCCGCCAAAGGGAGCAGTTTATGTATCTGACACAAATCTTAGTACCTATCATGTTTCTGCTCTTCGACTTCATGCATGTTTGCATGGCAATTAAAATACAGTATTTTGTCCAGAAGTCAGCTGCTTTTGGAGATAGTTTAGGTCTCCCTTGTAACTCCTGCAGTCTAGCAGAATCAAAATTGAAATAATCTCTTCCTTGAAAGTGCATTACATATATCTCCATCTTTGTCAAAGCACTGGAATCATTATGTAACAAGTTGGCTCTGATATACTTGCACAGACACAAGTTGAGTCTGACAGGACTGATGTTTCATGGATTTTGCTGTTTGAAATGCTGACAAGAAGATGGCAGCAACTAAATGGAGAAGCTTGTACTTTCAGCACATTGCTTATGAAGACTTCTTAGGTTTGTATTTTCTGATAGCAGTAGCTGATTCAAGAGGAAATGTAGCAGAAGGTTTTGCATCTCTTGCCACACCGCCTAAGTTGCAGAAAGAGAAGGTAAGAACTGGGAGAAGGAAGATCCACCCACTGTAAGTGAAGATCAGGTTTGAGACCATCTAAAGAACTTGAAGGTGTTCAAGTTCATGGGAACTTATGAGATTCATCCACAAGTTCTGACGGAACTGGCAGATGGACTAGATGATCTTGTAGGTCCTTTCCAGACTAGTGTTTCTATGATCCTATGATTCTATGCGGTTGCCAAGCCATTTTCCATCATATTCAAAAGGTCATGGCAGGCTGGTGAAGTTCCCACTGACTGGGAAAGGGGAAATATTACCCCCACTTTCTAGAAGGGAAAAAAATAAGATCCTGGAAACTACAAGCCGGTCAGTCTCACCTCTGTGCCTGGCAAGATCATGGAGCAGATCCTCCTGAAGTGTCTACCAAGGCACATGGAAAACCAAGATGAGGTGATTTGCAGTAACCAACATGGCTTCACCAAGGATAAATCATGCCTGACAAACCTGGTGGCCTTTTATGATGGAGTCACAGCATCAGTGGATAAAGGGAGAGTAACTGACGTCATCTACCTGGACTTCTGCAAATCATTTGACACTGTCTCACACAACATCCTGGTCAATAAATTAGATAAATATGGGTTTGATGGACAAACTACTCACTGCATAAGGAATTGGCTGGATGGCTGCACTCAGAGAGTTGCAGTCAATGGCTCAATGTCTGAATGGAGACCAGTGATGAGTGGTGTTCCTCAGGGATCAGTACTGGGACCAGTACTGTTTAACATCTTTGTCGGTGACATGGACAGTGGGATCGAATGCACCCTCAGCAAGTTTGCAGGTGATGCCAAGCTGTGTGGTGCAGTCGACACACCAGAGGGAAGGGATGCCATCCAGAGGGACCTGGACAGGCTTGAGAGGTGGGCCCATGCCAACCTCATGAAGTTCAACAAAGCCAAGTGCAAGGTCCTGCACCTGGGTCGGGGCAATCCCAAGCACAAATACAGGCTGGGTGGAGTATGGCTAGAGATCAGCCCTGAGGAGAAGGATTTGCGGCTGTCTGTTGATGAGAAACTCAATGTGAACAGGCAACGTGTGCTTGCAGCCAAGAAGATCAGCCGAATCCTGGGCTGCATCAAGAGAAGCGTGGCCAGCAGGTTGAAGGAAGTGATTCTGCCCCTCTACTCTGCTCTAATGAGACCTCACCTGGAGTCTTGTGTCCAGTTCTGGGGCCCCCAACACAAGAAGGATGTGGAGTTATTGGAGCAGGTCCAGAGGAGGGCCACAGAGATGATCAGAGGGCTGGAACACCTCCCCTATGATCCAGGCTGAGAGAGTTGGGGCCATTCAGCCTGGAGAAGAGAAGGCTGTGGGGGGACCTGATAGCAGTCTTCCAGTACCTGAAGGGGGCCTACAGGAAAGCTGGGGAGGGACTTATTACAAGGACGGGTAGTGACAGGATAAGGAGTAATGGCTATAAACTGGAAGAGGGTAGATTTAGACTGGATATATGGAAGAAATTCTTCATTGTGAGGGTGATGAGACACTGGAACAGGTTGCCCAGAGAAGTCGATGATGCCCCCTCCCGGGAAGTGTTCAAAGCCAGGCTGGATGGGGCTTTGAGCAACCTGGTCTAGCAGGAGGTGTCCTTGCCCGTAGCAGGTGGGTTGGAGCAAGATGATCTCTAAGATCCCTTCCAACCTAAACTGTTTTATGATTCTGTGATTCATAACAGCAGTAGTTTTCTAGCAGCTGCGCGTATCTTTTCTTCCTCTTCGAGTAGAGTCTTTGAGCACTATACTGTACTATAAAATGGGCGCTTTATATCACTCACAAATCTATCTGGTGGAATGGTAATTAGTGCAATTTTTCTCCTCCCTCTTGGTTTTTATCTTTAGTGCTTAGAAACCACTCATATGTGGTAATAAAAGAGATAATATCTACTCTCCTTACTGTACTTAAGCTAAACTTCACACTTGCCAAAGTTTGTATGTTATAGGCTCTTAGAAAAGTACAATTAAATTTCATTGTATTTCTGTGACAATGTCAGGCAATTTGGAGACATCACTGGCTTTTCCTGTGAGAAGGAAAAGCATTTTTGTGTTCTTTAAGTTTCATCATTGCTCAGGTATGACGAGTTTATACAGAGCAGGATACTGTTTTTTCAAGTCAGGTACTTGAGCTGTAGTGCTCCCCGTGTATCATATCTGATTGTGCATCATAAGCGAAACGGAGTGAATTGGAATTTAATCATTTTGTTTAATGCTTTTTTTTTTTTTGATCCTTATGTTTAGCATAGTTTACATATGTAGAGGAAATCATAACAGGAATTTTAACCTTTTAACCTCTGGGAGTTGCTGAACTATGCAATATACCAGTATTTGACATCTAAGAACATCTCATGAAGTAGATTTAACTGTGCTATTCCTACCAGATGTCAGGGCATCAGCTCTCAGTATGCTGTTTGCAAATGGACTTTTATTCCGTTTACTGAATCCACTTTGAATCCCTTCTTCCAACATGGGTATCCAGTATTGTGTTATATACTTCACTAAAAATGACGATTCCTGTGATTAAAAAAGTGCTGTTGAATACAAGACAATCCAGAATGTAACAGATGCTTGATTATGGTAGAGAAGGTTCACTGAAAAATATGTTGGAGCACTACTAACACACACTGTACGTTGCTTCTTAGCCTAAAATGAGTTATTTCCTTTTGTTTTGTTTGTACTCTTTTGTCTTTTAAAACTGTTTTGTCTCAAATTGGAAATGTCTAGAAAATCAGATATCTCTGCCTTAAACCTGTTAACCATATTTTTCTTTCTTTTATCTGTTCTACAGGCTCTGAAAACATTTAATCTCAAAATTTCGGACTGGACAGACTCGCAGTGGCTTCTAAGCCAGTGAGAACGAGGCTGCCAAAGCATGCTGGTGCCAAGCTGTTGGATGATGCGTGCGGTCAGGCCAGTGGTGGTGCTTCTATGCTTGCTACTCTATACTGATGCTGAAAGTAAGCCTATTATTCATCTGCGCTTAGGTCTTGGCCAGGGTGAACTGTACTGTTTTCAGCTGGTGGTTACCATGGGTCTTTAAATGAGTCTTATTTTAAGCAATTCTTAAAATACTGCAAGGAATTGTCTAGATCACAGCCAATATTTAAACATGGTTATTTATGGTACGTCCTTACCATTCTTCGTCTTAAAGCCTATTTTCTTAGGCAACTAATGGTTCCTGTTCAGATAATGGAGACCATTGCCATAATGTTACGTAGTAGAAACGAAGATCAACTTTGTTTACCAAACATACATTAAATTCCTTAGAGATGTGTTATTCCTTGAGTATTTATTTCTTAAGTTTGGTCAAAAAGAAAAAAAGCACTCCCTCACCCCCTCCCAAATTAATATGCAATCAAATTAAAATTCCAGGCCTTTGTAACTATTACAACAGCTGCTCTAATGCATTATTTCTGACAGCTGTTATGGAGTACAGTATCTAAACAAATCATGCAGAACTGACAACTTAGTGGCTGGCCTAAATTGTGTAACAATTTAGTTAGGAAAGGCACCTAGGTTCACTTGTATTGGGGGAGGGAGAGAGAATTTTTGAATTTTGGTCAATTAGTTTGCATATTAATGGAAAGATAATATCTTCTTTCTAATTGGAAAATCATTAGGGCTACCTTGTTTACATGTGTTCTTTCTCCCAGCTGTCCTGTGTCTTCTTGCAGAAGTAATGTGCAAATGAGAAAAAACAGACTTACTATGGGGCTGACTACTATGTTCACTTGATTTGGGGATATTTTCTTATTAGATCTTTCTGATTTTGTACACCAATCAATATCTTTGTTACAGCTCTGACTTCTGAGTACTTTTCTACTTTTCTATACATATGTATAAAGCTAAGGAGCAGTTGAATTAAATAGAAACATACAAAAGTAAAATCAACATCAATAATGTTAGATAAGTCAGTCCTCAGTAAAGGCTTGTTGAAGAGTTCCTTATCACTCCACTTATCAACTGCACTCCAGTAATAGTAAATTATAGCAACAGAAGAGATGGGAAATCTTTCCAATTCTAGTTATAATGGGACTTTATTCTTTTAACTGTAGTAATGTAAAAGTGAAATCAATGAAAAAAAAATAAGAACAGAACATACACATTTGTATAGTACTGACAGTTGAGATTCTTTGGTATCTTTCCAGCTAGATAATAACCAGCTGGGATAATTGTGTCTAAGTTGAAGCCAAGGACATTTTAACACTATAGCCAGCAAATAATTAATTGGGAAATGGGCCCGTATGTTGATTGTTTCTGCAGTGGTAGTGTACTACCTATTTTAAAAGTAAAATCTGTGTTTAAGAAATACAGGTTTTACAATCTGTAACCTTTTCAACTTCAAATAACAGAATAGCCAACCTTCTATAGGCCAGAAGTGAATTATTTTTGGTTTTGATATCCTCAGTCAGGCACTTACTTACAAAAGACAGTCAAAACCCAGGAGCTCCTTTATTAGTCATGAAATTGTGAGAGAAGGGTATAGTTTCTGTAATCATGCTGTAATAAACAGAAAGTTCCCTCTTTCATTGCTCTTCTCTGTGGGGAATGAGAATAGGTTTTTTGAAGACCAGGGTAAGATTTACTTCAAAAATGGTTAATCTATATAACTACTCACTACATAATTTAAGAAAACTCCATTGTGAATCTTACTTATTTTAAATAAAATGAAACAAAGCTGAAATCATCTGTTATCCTTTTCAACTTTTCTTAGAAGGACTTCTTGGTGTGGCCAGAATTGATAGAGTCTCACATACAGAATTAAGGTTGTAAAATGCATGAAGATCTTTTTTTTTTTTTTTTTGTGAGAGGTACACTCCGTGAAACCAGACTGGACCAAAAGTCTGTAATAGATACTAAGAAAGAGCAAAAATGATTTCGTAGTAAATATTAATATTAATTAATATTGGAAAATTAGCATTTTCAGAGATAGATCCTTAATATTCTTATTCTTTACAAGGTTAGTGTCCTATCCTCACATGAGAAAAATACAAAGATCTCTTCAATCTCTTCAAGAAAAAAGATTCCATACTTCCATATTTTCTTGAGAAGGGACAATATATTCTTTGAAGATATAAGTGCAATTTCTAATGTGATCTGTTGACTTAATACTGTTGATTTTGAATTTTGAAAGATACATTTCTAAGGAAGTTACATGTTTTCTTGTTGTAAAAAGTTTTTGTCATTTGGGTCATGGTAGAACATGATCAATGAACTGAGCTTTTTGCTGTATAGACATGCTTCTAGAAATACTTCTTCTGTTTTCATAGTTACGTAAGGATCCCAGACTCTACTGTTGTCCATAGCTGTTCTTGAACTTCTTCACAGATGGTTGGCAGGCAACTTTATTCCATTTTAGTGGAGAGAGCATAGAGCAACTGAGACAAAGGGAACAAAAAAAAATTGTCTTTTTTCTCTGTTTATAGGTAAAGGCTGTGTCATGATAACAAGGAGAAACTATATCCTGACATTTCTGCTCCATAAAATTATATTCTTTCCAGGATAATTGGGAGTAGATAATGAAATTATGCTCTTCTCATCTCACTGTGAAATCACTAATGAGTGAAATCCAATAGAAAGTCCATTTACTGCTTTTGAAGAGGCTTCCAACAGTGTTACTTAGCACCTCTTTTCTGTTTATATACTATCCTCACAGCTGAAAGAGGGAATGAAACTTGTTTGTTTTACACCATCTTTGTGAAGGACCTCAAACTCTAAAATACATTGGTATTAGCAGATGAATTTTCATGTGGCCACCTCTCAGAGAAATATAATATAAAAACACCAGAAAGGCTTTCCCTAGTGGGCTGTATGAGGACACCATGCACTTTGTGTGTGTAGGAAATATTTGATCTTGACTGTTTAACAGAAAAAAAAAAAGCTTACTAAGCAAAGTAGGTAAGATTGAAAGATATCGTAAGATTGAAAGGTATCAAAATCATTTTGTTCTCTTCTATTTTTAGTATAAAGAAGTATATGTAAGCATAAGACGTGAAAAATCCCAAGGAATATGATTTTCTTGAGTTTACTCCATTTATATTTTGTAACTTCTACAATTTTTTTGAGAGGAGGTTGCAGAATTTGCTGAAGTAAAAAAGTATTTGTTTAGCCTTATGTTTGTAGAACAGCCTGCTAGTTCACAGTGTTTATCATTGGATGCCTTGTTCTCAATAGTACAGATGACAGATGGGTTAAGGCAACACTTATCTCCTGAGAAATTAGTAATATCACACTATTTGTCATAAGAAAAGTATTGCTTTTCTCATATTTTCTAGATCAAATGGAAGAGTTAAGAACCTAGATAGAAGGTTTCTGCAGGTTTATCCATTTGATAACGAGACGTTTCAGATAACTTTTATTTAACAGATTTCTCTTCAAACTGTAGAATATGCTTTCTCTTTATGACCTCTCTACTGATGAAATGTGAAGGCACTGAGTTCAGGGAAAGAAGTTGCTTGTAAGATGTGTTCCTTCTTACAAAGGAACTTATTCAAAAGTCTTTCTTATTTTGAATACATTTATATTAGAATCAAGTACATTTCTATAGATATAATGCAGCCTGCTCATTAGTAATTATATCAGTTCTCACCACCTTCTCTACCCTGAGAAATGGACAGTCACTGACTATTCTAAATTTCCTGATACATTTCAGTCATTTTTTCTGTTTATTTTTTTCCCTCTTGATTGCGTAGCATCTATTCTGACATTTTGCTTATGCTGCTTCTTTAGAGATGACGTTTTAGCAGAGAAGCCACTGCTCTTTCTTCGCTCAGTAGAAGTGGCTGCAGCTGACAATAAAAAGATAAGCACAAATACATAAAAATTACATTTCTTATATGCCGCTTCTATTCTCAATTGTTTGAACACTTCACTCTTGGCTCCAGAGGAATGTGTCAGTTATCATGCTGTCTGATGAAAAAGTCTAAGAGGTTCTTTAGACCAGGACCAGGAGCAGATAAATAAAAGACAGTAAAATATATTTAAAGTACCTAGAATGTTCTTAAGCAATCTACCAGACCCAGACACAATGGGATTCTTTGACTATTCTTATATTTACACCTTATACTTCACTTTGACTATATAAGGAATATTAATGACGCACTTTTCTTTCTTAACAGCAGGTGGGACAGTGATAACTTTTAACAAATATAAGAACTGAGACAAATTCTTTTCTGAACAGGATAATAAGAGGGCAGTTTGGTACTGGTGGAATCAAATATAAGTTTGCTTTTTTTTTTTTATTCAATTTGGTTCCTTCATTTCATTTTATTTTGTTTTGTTTTTCAAAGAAAAGCATTCCACATTCAAATCTTTGTGTCTAAAGACTTGTCTACTATGTGAAACTAATCTAAATATGTCTTCTAAAATGATTATCTTACTGAAATTAATTATCTGTAGTAAGACTTGAAACTGGACATACATGGTTTACATTAGAAATAAATAAATAAATATAAACCACTCAAACAACAGTATTCCAGAATAGCTTAAGTACTATATGTAGAAAAGCCCAATATGGAAATTATTTGCTTTGTTGTATGTATGCTTGTGATAACTAGGGCTAAATTTCTGTCATATTAGATTTACATTTAAACTTGAAGAGATTATTTCAGCTATTGCTTTCAGTTGTAGGCAATAGCAAGAACTGTAAAATTAAAAAATAAGAAGTAAAGAAGGGAGCTGTATTTTAATGGCAGAGAAGGGGTAGACAAAACCATAATATTTAAGCTAATGTTAACCATAAACATAAACTGTTTATGGAGTAGCTTCAGCGTGGGTACTATTTCTTTCACTGTCATTAATTTCCACTGGCAAGTCAAGAAATGTGGGTCATTAATATTCCTTTCTCAGAACAGTCAAGGAATCCCATAGTGTCTAGGTCTAGTAGATTGCTTGAGAACATTTGTATATACTTTAAATATATTTTAAAAATGTTTAGAAAAAGTACATACAATAGTCTTTTTCAGTATAGGAGCAATTCATAAGGAAAAAAATGTAGCAACACAGAAATTTTAGATATTTAGTAATTATTCATGCAACACAAGAATCAATGAATTGGTTTAGGGTATTTTCACTCCTTATCTGAGGCTTTATCCTCAACGGCTGAAATGGAGATAGAAGTCTCTATTTCCACAGTATGTTTCTGACAATAGATTCAGCAAATAATGCAATACCTGAAAGTATATAGAAAGATCAACACCCATTTTTGCTTTCAGACTTTCAGGAAACTCCCTCCCTCCAAAGTTATTGATGTATAGGAGTGTACTCTGTGAAATATTGTCTTCCTGAAGCTGCTTTTTTTTGATTGCTGTGCAAATCTAGTCCTGGTTTCTCATTAAAAAAAATGTTTGTTGACAAACTGGAAAAAACATAGGGAGGAGAAAAATATACATTGGTGGCTGTGTAAATACTTTATCATCTTTGTGACAAGTTAAGTTTGTTTATAAAGATTACTGAAAGCTCATGTCAGCTTATATAAATAATTTTTTTTGTGCATAGAAGAAAGCAGTTGTTAAGGATTTTACTTAATAAGCTTGAGGAGAATTTAACAGTAATCCAATAGCTAATTCTGGACATTTACTACATAACTGTTGTAACAGACTACTTTAATAACCATTTGCTACTATATACCTGAAGGTACCCAGGTTAAGATTTGAGGCATATATTTAAACATCAAATAGAATATGCTGGGCTCAGTATAGGAGTGACAAGGAGAATCCATTTGACTTTTCCTTATTGTAGAAGACAAAACTTGTTTTAATTCTGTGAATAATTCTATCTGGGGCAAGAGAGGAAAGAAGGAAATTATTGGATATGGTATAAACTTTAGTGCACCTTCATCTTAGGTACTGTAATACAATCTCATCTAAATAAATCAAGAAGACACAGCTGAGTTAGCCAAAGCGCAGAAAATAATCCAGATAAAGATTGGAGTGCTTGAAGATCAGAGCTCAAGAAACATTTGGATAGAAATATGATTTGAGTTGAGGGTGGTATGCTGTCAAGGCAGGAGCTGAACTCAGTGATACTTGTGGGTCCTTTCCAACTCAGGATACGCTATGATTCTATGATGGAACAGCTGCCACATTAGAAGAAGCTGAAAGTATTTTACAGGGTGTCTTATGGTGTTTTACGCTTCACAGATAAAGTAACATTAGTGGAAAAACCTTATTACTTATCTTTTTTCTCTTCTCT
>WBMW01001138.1:658-11703 GCA_013396635.1 Penelope pileata | reverse complement strand
CCTTTCCTTTCCTTTCCTTTCCTTTCCTTTCCTTTCCTTTCCTTTCCTTTCCTTTCCTTTCCTTTCCTTTCCTTTCTTCTCAATATAAACCTTCATCTTCAGACATTCTTTATATATGAAGGGGTGTAATGTATACACTGACCTTTCTCAGTATCTATGGTCTCATGAAAATGACTTAAAGGTTGTAGCATCTAAAACTGTTTGCATTATGCTGAAAAAATAGACATGAATTGCAATTAAGAAAGACTTTTCAATATATATCTTCTTTATCAATAAAGTCCAGCTTTTCAAATTAAAAGGATCAGAATTTCCTTAATTTAAAAATTTATATGGTTTCTTTTTAAATAAAATATATCATAAAGAATTAATTTAGATTCCCTTAAAATTGTCAATCAGTACAGCAATCAAAGACTAATTTGATATTAAAGACTTCTATTAAAAATTTAAGTACTGTAAGAAAAAATGTATTTATACTTACCCTTATACAAACCTCAATAAGTGCTTTTAGTCAAAGGTACTTAACAAACTAGCTGTTTGAGCAAAAAGCCTTCTTATTGCTTCTTTTAAATATTTATAATTTGGTGGTCAACTCTTTACATTATACAACATTCAGTCATTTATGAAGTAAGATTTTCATCAATTTTCCTATGTCAGGAAATGCATCTATACACGCTATTTTACTAATACAGATCTACCATCACTAATTATATTGTTGCAATTGTACAGAGGCTTGACTTATCGTGAAGGTAAGTCTACTTCTGGTGTCTAAACCTTTGTTCAGCCTTATGAATGATAATACATTATTTAGTAATTAATTTACATCTCAAATAGTTTCTGTTGAAAATATTATTCAAAATATTGTCATAATTTTTTACAAATATCTTTAATCTAGATAGAAGGAGAAAATAGAATTGTTTTCAAGTGTTAGTTCTGCTCACCCTACTTTCTTAAATTTGTTAACTTAGCAGCACATTTTTGGTCTTTACTTATGAATTATAGGCTTCTAAAAATAGTACAGTGAAACTGAGTGATTTAGAGATATGTAAGTATAACGGTGTAGATAGAATGAGTATGTTAAAGATAGCTTTTAGATTTACATGAAAAGCATGTGAGATTTTTCCCAGGTAGAAAACCTTTTGACAAATTTTCATAGCTATAAATTGTTTGACAGTAGCTTAGCTACACAGGGCAGGAGCTCATTTGGTGTCCGGAGAAAATCAGCTGAATGTCAATGACACTTTATGATCGTTATTTCAGTTTAGACAACTCACAGGTCATGTATAGATAATTGAATGACAACTACAGTTTGCATAGAACTGATCCTTGAAACTTTTTGGAATGTTGTGTATGTCTGATGATAAGATGGGAAAAAAATAAGTGTTCCTTCCTATAGCTAGATTATTTTGATTACTAGAAACTAATTAAAACATTCTAGTTCTATTTTATGTTTCTTTCTTCCTTCAGAATACATGTGAGTGTAAGAATGGAAGCTAGACAGGTTTTTTAAGTAAACTAGGTTATCAGTTTATTTATCTGATTTTGAAATGCAGAAGTTAGGAAATGTAGATAAAATTTGTACATTTTGATTGTATAAAAATATCAGATTTTCTAACTTAAACTATTCTCAGATACCCAACTGCAGAAGTATGTCTTGATTTTTTTACCTTTCCAATAACCAGAAAAATCCACCTTCTGCCTGGAATGCATCAAATCTTTTCGTGTCAGTTGTACAGACCAATAATTTTGTATGGGTTCCTCTTCAATATCTGATCTTGGTTGAGTGAGAGTCATAGGTAGCTTTACTAATAAGCATTTTATTTTTATTCTGTTGAGTATAGTCAAGTCTTTAGTATCTTTTATCTTTATGGTTTTTGTTGTTGTTGTTGTTGTTTGCTTTGTTCATCTCTGAGTTTGTGCTTCAATGTCTTATTCTTCCCTCTAAAATACACCAAAACTTTGAGGGAAACGTGCACTGCTCTCGGAGCCTGGAGATGAAGAGTTTAGATCGCTTTGATGTTAATAGATCTGTCATGACTTTCCATTTTACAAAGAAAGTATTTTGAAGGATCAGTGAGAATAAAAAAAGATTATCTAATCTAAAATAGGACCAATATCAATAAAACCATTTTCCTCATTACATATCATTATTTATTAGGTTTATTCGTATTTACTTTTTAGGTGATGAAGAGAATGTAAAACTGCAAGCTCAGATCTTCAGAACTGTTCTCTTTGAGCTATGAATATCTTAAAGCAGGCAGAACTGCTATCTCTTGTTTATAGATCAGCCTCAGAAATGACATTTGTTAAACATCTGGTTGTAAAAGAGGAGAAGGGATATACCAAGACTACCAGATTCAAAAAAAAGAGAGGTTTTTGTCTTAATTATTTTCACAAGTGTCACTCCTGTATCCCATCCTAAGCTAACTTTTTTGAGGTGAGGTAATAATCTGGACTACATTTCTTTCTCTTAACCAGTATATTTGGACATTACAAGTAAATGTTAATAACTTGCAGTCTTTGAAGTGAGAAAAAAATGATCAAGAGAGTCAAGAACTCCCTGCTCTTTTGGAGAATATTGCTAGGAAAATACAGGACAGATAATGCATAGTTTCAAGGAAAATTGGTGACTTTGTCTATACAGGCAATGAGCTTGTGTCTAAAAGAATGATCATTTTAGAAGTCTCCTGCAATTTGTTTCCAATAAGTGGTTCAGAGAAACAAAAAAGCTGATACTTCTATCCATATGCTGAATCATTTATATTCTGATACTATGAGTTTGAAATTCTAGGAAAAATCTTAAGCTCCAGGTGTGTGAAATTATTACTGTTTTACTGAAAATAAATAAATGATGCTTTTTTAAAATTTAATTCTAGAGAGAAAGTTATGTTTCTTTAATTCATTTCCTATCTCTTTAGAATGTACACATAGTCCAGAATAAACAATTAACATGGTAATGATTTAAAGGTTTAAAAAACAGAATCATGAATACCATTTAACTGTAAATAATAATAATAAATGTAAATAAAATAAATGTAAATAATCACACCACTTTAATGTTTTTCTCTAAACGTTTCTTTGAAAAAACTGTACAGAATTTCTCTGAAAATTAACCATGTATATTTTTTCTATGAGAACACCCCAAATTACAAAGACAACAGAGCCTATAGTCTAAAACTATTTCTGCCTTTACCTTTTTATTCCTCATTTTCTGTGCCATTGTTCCAGTTTTCTTTTTATTTTTTCATTTTTTGATCAGAACCTGACTATTCAGCTCATAGTCCTATGCGTTAGGACAACAGGTGTGCTGTCCCTACCCCTTAACTATAGGGCTCTGATACTTTTAACTGTCCATGGCCCAGTTTCCTTCATGCAAAGCTGGAGTGCTTTCTGACATGAAAAGAAATCCAACAGGAATGAAGTGTGCATTTTACAATGAGAATGTAAAGGAGGAAGTGCTCTTACACTGACAGGTGACCGATGAGAGATTGCTGTGCTCCAGCAAAGCCTACTGACAGCCATACCCGAGCTTCACCACCCACTGCTTACTCCATGTTCTGTGGCACCAGAGAGTGCCACCACTCTTCTCTTGTGTCATGAATCTTCTGTGGCGTCACCCTATTAATTCACCAATTCAGAGTTTTATATCCTACTTTTACCCTTCCTGTGCACCCCTTTTTCAGTTCAGCTGTCTTCTCATTGCTAGCTTTTCCACCTATCCCTCAAAACTGAAATTAAGCACCACTTTTCAAAAATGCCTGGGGAATCTGATACTGAACTGTTATCAATTATGCATCACAAAGGAGAAACAAAGCAGGAGCAACCAGGTAGAAATAATAGACTGAAAAATTAATCAAAGTAATTCTATCTAAGTTGCAGAAATTCATTAAAGGTCAGCAAAATAACAATAAAATATGAATCTTAAGCAGTACCCACCTTACTTTCTTAATATTCAAATAGTTTCTTGTTTTGGTCGTTTAAAATTGTTTTCACTTGAGCAAACTAGTTCCAAAAATTACACGAATGCTTTTGATGGAATCTTTATTGTATGATCAGACAGCTGGTCATCCAGACAGGACTTATTTCCTGCTGATCTTCCGGTATATTCAGTGCAGAAAGGGTGAGCTCTCATTAATGACATGAAAAGAAATCAAATTATTTTTTTTATCTCTTGCCAAGACAAGAGAGACTTTTTCAAAGAGGAGTGCAGTTGTGCATGATAATTCCATTTTTTTATTGTTTATGTTTTAAAAAAAAGTTTTACCTCTGCAATTTTAAGAATCTCAATTTTAAGAATTGCCATTTTAAGAATGCCGCTACTTCTGATTTCCAAAAAAATGTTTTGGAATTAAAATATAATTGTTTTTCCCATAGCATATTTTACTAAAATGTAACATACATTCCCAACTTACTAGACTATGAGATCTGTGGAATTATCTCTAGCAAAGTTATTTTTTCCATTTCTACTTTTTTTTTAATGCAACACTTAAGTTTATTGTGTTCCATGTTTTTCTAAGATTGATGTAGCATAGCCTTCTCACTTCAATCACTTGTAAGAAGTACAGTTCTCAAGATTCTCAATGTCAAAAACCAGTAAGTCTGGATAAACTTAATTGATTGTAGACTTGCTGTTTTTCATTATTTAGATAAGGATAAATAATTATAATTAATTGATTGGAGGTGATCTATTGCTAAAAACAGTAAAGCTTAGAGCTTTCCTTGTTGATTCCCCAAGACCTGCCATTTCAGTTCTTAATGTAGCTCTTCATTTGTGGTACTTTTTATGTCAGGAAGCATGAAGTCAGAGCACAGAACTGTAACTCTACAACATGTAGAGAATTGGAAGGGGGCTAACATTGGTTGAACTTTTAGAGAAACTTCCTGATAATTGTTGGTGAAAAAGAAAAAAATAAAACCAATCTGACAATAGCTAATTAATGGTGGACTATAAACCATGTAATAGGGAGTTCATTATAGCAACCTGATGTTTTTAAACAATTTACGTTATTTTATTCCAGAATAGAATAGAATAGAGTAGAATAACAGTTCAGTTAAAAAAGACTTTTAAAAATCAGCTAGTCCAACTGCCTGACCACTTCAGGACTAACCAAAGTTAAAGCATATTACTGAGGGCATTATGCTCCCAATGTCATCATGACATGGGACATCAATAACCTCTCTAGAAAGACTTTTCCAGTGTTTGAGCACCCTCACAGCAGAAAAATTTTTCTGAATGTCCAGTCTGAACCTCCTGTTTTGCAGATTTTTGCCATTCATGTGTCCTGTCTTCGGTTATCATTGTTCATAGTTTTGTGTAGGCATTCAATTGTGGATGTGTGCTTCAATAAAAGTGCTTTGGACTCAGAATGGTTAGTATTTTGGTCCACTGATGCAACCTTAGAAACGCTCCTGTCCATATTTAGGATTGTGATGCTGAATATGCTTACCAAATTCAGTGACTGACTGAAAAATTGTTTGCAGTAATTTTCATCAGCTAGTATCAGCTAGTACTGATTTAACTATAAATCATCTCACACTAATCTGCTGGAATTGTATCAAAATAGTGATCTTTTAAAAACTGCATCATTAACAGTGGCTGGTTTCTCAAGTTTATATTACAGAGTTGCCAATGTACTCTGAAACTGGAAACTTCTTGTAAGTAAAGCAGCTGGTAACTTCTTAAATTCTAAAAATCAGTCCATTAACCTACGTGTGAATTTTCACTACAATTTGTTTTTTTTGTTTGTTTTTTTGCCTTGCCTTGCCCTGCCTTGGTGAATACATTGACATACTTAAGATTGACATTTTTCTTTGGGCTAATTAGAGAAGAAAAATGGAAATGCAGTACTTCTTACACTTGTTGTGTTCAATAAAATATGTTGTTAAAACAGCATACAAGGTAGTTTTGCTATTCAGAGCGATGTGATCAGTCTGGAGAAATGGGCTGAGAGGAACCATGATGTTCAAGAATGGAAGCTGGGAAGTCTTGCACCTGGGAAGTATTGCGCCTTAAATATCTAGGATGCTTGGGGCTGACCAACCACTCACCAGCTTCACAGAGGAGCCCTGGGGGTGCTGCTGAACAAAATGTTGATCATAAATCATCAACGTGTGCTTACAGCACCAGTCAGCCAACAGCTTCTTGGGCTGATGGGGTTATTCCTGTCTTCACAGCACTGGTGAGATGTATCTGTAGTGCTGGGTCCAGTGTTGGACTCCTCATACAGGAGAGACATGGCTATGCTAGAGCAAGTCCAGTGAAGGGCCACAGAGATGAAGAAGGGAATGGAATATTGGCCGTACAAAGGGAAGTTGAGAGCTGCAAGTGCTTGCGCCAGAGAGAGAAGGCTCAAGGAGAAGGAGCCATACTCATACATTGGGATGTAGTGACAGAACAAGGGGCAATGAACACAAACTGAAACACAGAGAAGTTTGCTAAACTTAAGGAAAATGTTCTGTTGTTTTTGAGTGGTTTTGTATTTTTATTATTTTTTATTTTTAGAGTGACATAGCACTGGTACAGAGAGGTATCCATCCTTAGAGATGTTTAAAACTGAACAGAACATGTTCGTGGGCAACTTTCTGGACCTGACCCTTGCCTAAGACAGGCTTTTATTAGATGCTCTCCAGATGTGGCTGTCAGCTTCAGCGACTCCATGATTCTTTGACAATTAATACTTAGATTTCAACTTGCTCCTAATTCTTTTAATGTTGTATTTCAGCTGTTGACACAAAAATTTGGAAACAAAGTATTAAGGCTACTGGTTGTTTGGAACCTGGGTACAAGAATGGGAGATTGGATACAATGAAAAACCTTTACAAGAAAGAAAGGCACTATTTCCTTAACAGGGGGAGGAAAGAGAAATAAAAAATGTAGTTTAAAAATAGATTAGATGTCTGACACATTAAATTTAACATCACAATTTTTACAATAGAAAGCAGACAAAAAACTTGAAAGTGTTAACACAATAATATGTAATTATGACAGAAAAACAAGTAACAGAGACAGGTGACATGCAAAACTACAAAATCTACTATTTCTTTCATTTTTTTTCTACGTTCAATTTCTGTCCTACTTACAACACAGCTAGAAATGGCATGATTTGAGGTCTCTTTTGCATATATCACTTTCAATTCAAGTGCTGTGGACATCTGTGACAAAAGATTCACTACATATTTTAGCTGAAGGATTTATTTTTTTTTCATAAATATATCTTCAGTTGATCTAAATAACTGTTTTTATGTGCTTGAGTTAAGTTCTGCCATCTTCTAATTGGGTCTATGACACCTTTGCAATCCACCTGAAGGCTCTGGGATGCACTGGCATCACTGACTTAATTGGAGGACTGTCAGGTTTCACAGCTGTCATCGGGGACATACGAATCCAAATTCTGTCTTTCCTCTTGGCAGTGGGAATGCATGTTATGGGAAGAAGCTTGGCTGTTGGGACCCCACTGGAATCTGGGGGCAGGCAGTTTGAGAAGATGCTGAAGCTCGAGCATCTTGGGAATCTGGTCAATTTGATACTTCCATGACATTTGTATATGTCATCATGATTCCCTGGAAGACACTTCTCCTATTGAAGAACTTCTATTGTGTGTTGCGTTTGCAACACTTGAGTTTAGGGCCGAAGTGTTTTCTCACCTAGGACTACATGTGTTAACATGGACCATGTAGGAAAGAGCAACTGTACGGTCAGAGTGGGGAAAGTCAGTGTACTAGTACAAGTATTGTATAACCAGGTTTTACAGCACAATAATGAAGTATTTAACAATGGAGAGTTAAGGACTTAAGGACTTAGGACAGTAACATGTAGACATGTTTAAATCCTTGTGGACATAAGTTACTGCAAACTTAATTTAGAAGTAGCTTTAGAGCGATATGGTATGTGAGAACAACTAATAAGTGGCCTTCCGCAAAGGAGCAATGAAAGGAACAATGTGAGTAGTCAGACGTTTTGTAGATTTTAATGGGAAAGTAACAGGAACTCTCTTCTTAACTATTTATCTTAGAGGTACAAAGGCTGCATGCAGAATAATTTGGTTTTGAGCATATTCCTTTTTTTTTCCTTAAGCATTTTGAAAGCCAGAAATTCATTCCCCTTTTTCTGATGGAAAAGCCGTCAAAAACAGTGGCCTGGAAACACAGAAGGAGACTAAGAAGGAGATCCATTAATCGAGCTGCCTTATCTACAGGCATACAAAAGTCACTGTGTACTTTGTAGAATGGTTGAAATGAAATCACAGAAATCACCATAGCTTTGATTTTGGCTGCTTATACTGCTGATTGCAGTAAATAGAAAAAAAGTTGGAAATGCTAAAATAGGCAAGAGTTGTCTAATGTCAGACAGAAGTTAAGGCTCCCATGCATTCTTTTGTGAAATACCACAGTTAAAAATTTTAAATCTTATTTCATTGTTTCTTTTTTTAGCTTTTAGAATCTTCTTAACTAGCTGTAGCACTCAGAAAATGTTACTTTCTTTCTTGGAACAGGACAGGTTTATTCTAGGAAGTGTCCATGAAAGACAATGATAACAATCCATGCTGTGGCTCTTTCTGCTGGTGGATGGAGTGATGAATTCTGAGTGAAGTACATTCTACCAGACACATCTGACCAGTTTTAGCCATTTACTGCTTTGTTGTGTTTCCTGCCTTACTAATTTTCGGTAAATTGCTCAGAGTATTCAAAATACTAGCTGCAGTGTCAGCATGTTTCTTTCAGAGTACAGCAACCTGCTGTAGGGAACCTCCTTCAGCAGAGGGGTTGGACTAGATCCCTTCCAACTGCTATGATTCTGTGATTCTGTCAGTAGGAAAACTCTAATCCAAATTACAGAGTCCAGGACTTATTATCTTCCTCTTTATTTACTCAGTCAGAGCTCCAAATGCAGAATGTAATTCATTGACACAATAATCTACCACATGTGAACTGAAAGCTATAAAAGCTAATTAGACATCAGTTAAAATAAAAGACTGTTATGTATGATCAATGTATTTCAGTGCTAAGTTTTGACCATGCCATCAGACCTTCTTTTTAACCCAAGTCTCTACCATTTCAATAATGCCTATACTGTTTTACTTGCTCAACTGTATGAGTTGAAAATTGTAAAGTAAAAAGTTGACACATTTAACATTTAAGTAAAAGATACCATGAGGTTAATGATAAGAAATTATGTAACACACATAATACCATAATTTTAGAGCTGCTTGAACTTATTTTAATACTGTAAAAAAAAATAGTATTTTGATCTGAATGGGTACGTAATTTCCTATAGAAAGACAGAAAATTTTCTATTTTTCTCAAACCAAGTTCATTTTCAAGCCTGAACTGGCTTTCATTTACACTTTCTGAATGTTTTTTTTCTCCCTGATTTTGGACAGAGAGGAGTAATATTATTTTAAAATGTGTGACAAAAATCACTTTAGAAAGGTTATTAAAATAAGCTGAAGCAATTTTGGAAGTTTTTTGTAATATATGTGTATACATTTGTATATTTAATGTTAAAGCTAAATTTCTGTAATTGTTAGTCTCAAAATATTTTATTATTTCATCTGTTTACTGTTGGATTGAATTACCACTCTGTTTTCAAAAATAAATAAGAAGTGTGGTGGTGATGAGATTTTTACAATACAAGGCATTATCTCTCACGGGTCACAAATAGTAAAAGTACATCACAATGCATTGTGGCCATTAATGGCTGACTTCTAGTGTGTAGTGGTCCCATGTAATTGAAGGATTCTGTTTGTGAAGAGAGTGAGTGATTATAAGAAACGGAGTTTAAGTGCAGAAAAATGGTAAGGCAGTTGCTTGATGATGGTGAACACTGTTCTTAAATGGGAAAAAAAAAAAAAGTCATGCTTTTGGTCTTTCTGGACTGGCCTATTTTACTATGTCATCAGAAATAGGAGGGCTGATCACAAACATGTATAAATAATAATTGTGCTTTCATTTTGGTAGCGGAACGATTTCATAAGTGAAATAGTACTATGTTGTTAGAATGAAATTATTCTCTTTACAGTTATTCATTGGTAAAATATCACACAGATGGAAAAAAATAATTATGGATAGTTTAAACTAATTAAAGTGAGATAGTGGATAACAAAAGATTTAAAAGCCTCAACTATTCCTGTTGCTGAAAACAGTTGTCTTAGAAGAACAGGACCTACAGTGTTCTCTACAAATATAAAATATAAAATCATAGAAACAGTAGGTTGGAAAGGACCTACAAGATCATCTAGTCCAACCGTCCTCCTGTCACCATCCCTACCCACTAAGCTACTCAATCATATCCCTTAGCACTTCGTCTAGACGCTTCTTGAACAGCACTAGGGACGGTGACTCCACCACCTCCCTAGGCAGGCCATTCCAGTGCCTGACCACTCTTTGAGAGAGAAAGTTTTTCCTCATATCCAATCTAAATCTTCCCTGGCGCAACTTGTGGCCGTTCCCTCTTGTCCTGTCATTGGTTATCTGGGAGAAGAGGCTGACCCCCTCCTCACCACAACTTCCCTTCAGGAAGTTGTAGAGTGTGATGAGGTCTCCCCTGAGCCTCCTCTTCTCCAGACTAAACAATCCCAGCTCCTTCAGCCGCTCCTCATAAGACTTGTGCTCCAGACCAATCACCAGTTTTGTTGCCCTTCTCTGAACACATTCCAGGGCCTCGATGTCTTTCTTGTAGTGAGGGGCCCAAAACTGAACACAGTACTCGAGGTGTGGCCGCACCAGAGCTGAGTACAGGGGGATGATCACCTCCCTGCTCCTGCTGGCTACACTATTTCTAATGCAGGCCAGGATGCCATTGGCCTTCTTGGCCACCTGGGCTCACTGTCGACTCATGTTCAGCCGAGCATCAACTAACACCCCCACATCCTTTTCCTCTTCATAGTCTTTGAGCTGTTCTGTCCCAAGCCTATAGCATTGCATGGGGTTATTGTGGCCAAAGTGCAGGACCCGGCACTTGGCCTTATTGAAACTCATCCCATTGACCTCAGCCCAGCTATCCAGCCTGTCCAGATCCCTCTGAAGGGCCTCCCTACCCTCAGGCAGAT
>WBMW01001137.1:374269-394198 GCA_013396635.1 Penelope pileata | reverse complement strand
GGTTCCGGTGATGAAACAAAGCGCTTCGCTTTTTGTCCGGTACTTCCTCCCCGCCGCCAGAAATAGAAGCCCCGGAACCGCTGCTCCGGGCAGGAGGGACCGCTCAGCCCCGGTCCCAAATGGGCCACCGCTGTCCCCGAGCAGTGTCACCCTCACGGAAACTTTTGGAACAGCATTTCCGCCTCGGGTGAAGGACCCCCGGGGGGGATGAAGGTACCTTGGGGCAGAGGATGGAGCTGCCCGGTCCCCGCAGATCGCTCCCGGTTGGGTGGATTTATGTTCTCCCCGTGGTGGTCCCCTCGGGGAGCTGCCCCATGGCGGAGGGGCAGTGACGCGCGGTGACAACCTGCCACGAGGCCGCGGTGACTCAGGGACACGGGGCGGGGGTTACAGCTCCTGCCCGTGAGTCACCCGGCGGCGAGAAGGGTCGGGTGACCCAACACCTCCATCCCTCCTTCCCGCAGCCCCTCTGGGCCTCTTCCCAAAGGTCCTGGTGCAGAACTCTCGCCCATAGCCACCCCAGCCCTGCGGGGGGGTTTCGAGCCCCCCAGCTCCGTGCAGAACCCGCGGAGCCCATCCGCGTTCCGGAGCGGTCAGGGGTGTGGATGCGGAAATGGGGCGGCTGCGTAGCACGGGGCTCCAGCACGGGAGCAGACGTAACAGCTCCCTCTGGGAGCAGCCCTGCGCGCTGCCACCAGCGGCTCCTTCCACGGATAGGTTTTTTCCCCCAGGGGACAGCTGCAGAGAATTAGCGTTAGATCTTAATTACGGTGGCAAAGGAAGCAGAGGTACAAATGCCCCCCTGGGATGCTCTGGAGGGACTCAGGTGTGCCCGGGCTGGGGGCAGTGGCAGTGCCCTCTGTGCAGGGAGGAGAGCAGCATCACCTGAGACAGCACAGCTGGGACACAGCCCTAAAGCAAACCCACAGTGGCCACGGGCAGGCCAGTCTGTCCCCCAGGAAAAGTGGACATCTTGGTACCCCGCAGTGTGCCATGAGAACAGGGAAATTTCAGCGAGGATGCTCATAGCTTCACGCAATCCAGCCTCAGCACCAAGCACAGGATGTTGTCCCGTGTTTCAGCATCAAAACTCCCCCATTTTTCCTCCAACTTTATTGTTGCAGGGGCTCTGAGTGCTCGGGAGGGGGTTGGAGCAGCTAGGCTTTGGGCGATGCTGCAGCCTGCAGCCGCTGCAGCTCCAGCACACGGAGGAGGAGGAGGAAGGCGATGCTGAGGAGCAGCAACCAGAACAGCACCCAGCAGTGCTGCGGGGGGAAGAGCCACGGCCGCCACAGCTCCGCCAGGGACCCCTTGGACCTGGGGAGAAGGCAACCAGGGACAGCTGTCACCAAAAGGGACAAAACACTTGTCCCGAGAAGGGACAAGGTTTAGCCCAGCACCAAACACAAACTTGAATGAAACAAGAGTGGGGAGAGCACAGGTGAGCTGCAATGCATGGGGAAACTGAGGCACAGCAGGGACACAGGGGGACAGCCACAAACCATCCCCGCCTTCCATCCCCAAAATCCCCATCTCCATGTGCTGGCTGGAAGCACAGCCAGAGGCTGCAGGGAGGACAGGGGTGCTGCTCACATCAGCCCCAGCTGCTCCAGCTCCTCGCCCCCTGCACTCGAGTCCTTTCCACCCTTCTCAGCCGCCGGCTCCTGGCTGACCACGCTGCCCTGGCCCGGAGGCTCCAGCTTGCTCCTGGTGCGGGGTGGAGAAGATGGGACACTGTGCTGTGCCCCAGGGGGTGGCGGCAGCCAGTGCCTCCCCACCACCCCACTGCAGTTACCTGGGGGTGCTGGGCTGGCGCTGGGTGCCCTCCAGCTCTCTGGCTGGGGATGCTCGGCTGTCCGCGCTGGCACCGGGCTGGGCACCGAAGGAGGGAGGGTGAGGGTGGCACCGAGCCCGGTGGCAGGGCACAGCTCCCTCCTGGCCCCGCTGTGTACATCCTTACCAGGAGCTGCTTGGGGATGACGGCGATGCTGACTCTGCGGCGTGCAGACGCCTGAGGGGAATGGAGGGGACGGGGTGAGTGCCGTGCTGCCCCCTCCCCGTGCTCCCCCTCCCCTTCCCTCCCCGACATGGGCAAGGGACAGCGAGGAGGAAGAGGAGGGATGCTGCCAGCCTCCCGTGGGCCCTGGTGCTGCGAGGGAAGCCAGGGAGCAGAGGGGAGGTCCAAGCCAAGAGCATCACACCTGTCCTTGCTGCAAGCTGTGCTGGCGGGGCCGCCTAACCCCCCTGCGCGCTCCCCGACCTCATGAGCTGTAGGGGAACCAGTGCCGAATTCCAGCTGGTGCTGGAGGGCAGCCTCCTGCCAGCCAAGCCCTGCAACGCAGAGGGACCTGCCTGAGACCTCCTGGCCACGCAGCTCTCCCCATGGCCACCCCTGCATTTCGCCCCGGTGCTGCCTGCAGTGCGTGGTGGGGAGGGAAGGGGCTGCTCGGGGGGAGCGGGTGCGTGGGGACAGCTGGGGGGGGACATTGGCACAGGGTGGTGGCAGCAGCTGGGTGGGTGCTGTGCTGGGAGAGGAGCTGCGCTGGGGGTTACCTGCTGGAAACTCCGCATCAGGGGGTGAGGCCTCAGCCGCGGCTCCGCATCATCTGGGAGCAAAAGAGAAGAAATCCCACATTGCCTCCCAAAAGAGAAATGGGGCTCACCTGCAGGCGATGGCACACGTCCCTCCCTTTGAAGGCACACAGGGCCACGTGCTCTCTGCTTGGCACCATCACAGGTGTGCATGGCCAGGGAGAACTGCCTGCACGCACTGAGCGTGCCTGGGGCTCGCAGGGACGGTGCTGGGGCTGGGGACAGCGCGTCCTTTGTGTGCCCCCAGCCCTGCATTCCCCGCTGGGGCTCTCCGGCCACCACCACCTGCTCCCACACTGCAGCAGCTGTTACATGGGCCCCTCGCGTTTGTCATCAGCTCTGCAGCTGCAGCCCAGCTGTCACCCGCCCCCGGTCCCCAGCTCACACACCCACAGGGTCACACTGACCCCACCCTGGGGGGGTGCGGGACCGAATCCTGCAGGGTCAGGAGCCCACCTCACCCTGGGTCTCTGCCAGCTGCCGGTTGCGGGAGTTCTGCTGGATCAGGCGCTTCATCTCCTCCAGCTCCGCGTGCTCCCGCAGGCGGTGCCGCTTCAGGTTCTCCACGTGCTGCACCATCACCTCCGCTGCCCGGCTCATCCGCGCCTCCTGCAGCCGGGCCATCAGCTCCATCAGCTCCCAACTCCCCATCCCCATGGTCCCCAGCACCCTCCAGCCCCCACCCACCTGATGCACGGCCCCCAGCTTCTCCGCAGCGCTGGTTGCTCGCCCAACAGCGGCCGCCAGCACGGCCAGGCTGTGCTGCAGCTGCTCCAGCACCTCCTTGCAATCCACGTCCGTGCAGGATGCGCTCAGCCTCTGTGCGGGGGGAGAAGCAGAGGATGGAGCTGCTGGAGCCGGGCTTTGAGCTGTCCAAGCCCCTCTGGAGCTGGAGGTCCCCAGCAGATGCCAGCCCACCCCGGTGCCCACCTACCTGCAGGGCAGCCCGGCACTGCCCCAGCTCCTCCTGGATGTTCTCCTCTGCCGCATCCCGTGCCCGCTTCTCCACCTGCACCCGCTGCTGCAGGGTGAAGATGTCGCAGCGAAAAGCCAGGGCCAGGTGGGCAAAGGCTGCCTGCAGGGGGGAGGGCACCAGGGCCATGCACTGCTGTCCCCAAGACACAGCCAGACCCCCTCAACACACCACCGAGCAGCGCTGCCTAAGGACGGTCAGTGCCTTTCCCCAGCGCTCCTGGGGACAGACCCCATGAAATGCCACAGGACCAGGACACATCCTCCAGGCAGCTGATGCTGGATGGAAACCCCAAGCCCTGCTGGCAGAGGGACACACTGGGCAGGCACCAGCCCTCGCTGCAGCTCGTGGCTGACACACAGGACAGCAGAGCCTGACTCAGCCCTGGCACTGGCAGGACAATTATTTTGATGAGCGAGGCTTCCGCTGCCTCCCCGGCTCAGGGGAGCACTTTGGGGGGTTGCCGGGTGAGCGGAGCCCATCGCTCATCGTGCCATGGAAATGCAGCTGCCTCCAAATGCCAACTGATCCCAGGGAAAGGGACTGCCAAGGGTCTGCGGTGCCCGGGAGCAGCACATGGCCCCTAGGACCCAGCAGGACATCAGTCCCAGCTCCCCAGCCCACCCACAGCTCTCAGCAGCCCTCACCTCCACATCCTGCTCCGTCAAATCCACGCTGCAAAAAGAGAAGCACTGTCAGTCAGAGGCACCGTGGGGACTACATGCCAAAATGCCCTTGGTCTGCTGCCACGGGTGGCAGCCACCACCAGAGCTGGGGACACAAGTGTCCCTTGCTCTTGTGCCACGGGAAGCCCACTCCCTGCCCCATGCAGTGCCCCACACCCCGTCCTGCAGCTCCTCTCCCCCTTTACCTGTGCAGGCCCAACCTCTGCAGCACTGGGAGCTCACTGGGAAAACTGAGCAGCGGCTCCTCCGGGGCTGCTGCGTCTGCGGGGAGGAATGAATGCTGCTGGAGAGACCGCACACGAGGGCCTTTCCTCATCCTCTCCTCCCTCTCACCCTCCCATCCCAGCAGGTGCCAGCTGTGCAGCAAAGTCCCAGACCTTCCTCCAGCATGAGGACAGTCCCCATGTCCCCACCATGCCCTCACCGAGGAGCCACACCCCATCAGGCCACACAGTTCCCATGCTTGTCCCCAGTCACTCCAAGCCCCACCGCCACGGGGCCCCAGGCTGGGACACGGGATGGGGACTCACCCACCTTCCTCGATCCCATTGCTGCCCCCAGTGTGCACTGCCAGCTGCTGCTGCTCTGTGCCCAGCTCCTGTGAGGGGGGGGCAAGGGGGCTGTCATTGCAAACCCCTCCCTGGTGCTGGATGGCATCCCAAGAAGAGCATCACCGAGTGTTTCTGCGGGCCCTCCCATCCCCCCCATCCCTCTCACCTTGCTGACAGGCTCCATGCTCTGCTCACTCCCAGGCAAAACCCCATCCGGGTGCCCCTGGGGACTGCTCATCCTCCCTGGGGACAGAGGGGTGGCAGCAGTGTGGCAGCATCCCTGCATCAGCCTTACACCAACCCCCAGTGCCACCACTGGCATTCCTGCAGCCTCCAGGCTGCTACAGGGCACAGGCTGGCAGGGGTCCCCCAAATACCCCCCCACAGGGTTAAGGATGTCCAGGAGGATCTGTTGGGACCCAGGCTGGGGTCCCAGGGCTGGAAGGGAGAAGGGGATGCAGGAAGGTGCTGCAGGGACAGGGGACCCCACGCTGAACCCATGCAGTGCTGCTCAGGGAGGGAGGACACACCCTTCCCCCATCCTCACCCCCCGGTGCCTTTACCTTCATCTGGAGCTGCGGGGAGCCTGGGCAGCTCTGCCTGCTGCTCCCTGCAGAGAGGAGCCAGAGTAAACCCCAAAGAAACTCCAGCAGGAGAAGCAGCATCCCACCCCCACCCTGCCCAGACCTGGGTCCTTTCTGAGCATCCTCCGCAGCACGCTCCGTCCCCGCTGTCCCTGGCACGGGCACAGCAGCCTCTCCCTCCCCAGGACAGCCCCTCTGCAGCAGAGGAGCCCGCTGAAGCCGCTTCCAGCCAGCAATAATGAGTCACTGGCCCGCAGCAATGCTTCTCAGCACATTTATTTCGCCCTGGCTGCCAAGCGGACCTCACCACGAGCTGACCTCTCTGCAGGCACAGCAGTGCCAGCTGCCAGGTTGGCTAGCTTGTGTCACCGCTGTGGGGACCAGGCAAGCAGTCACACCCCCCAAAATCCTGTCCTGGGCACAAGGAGGTCTGGCAGCTCCAGAGCATCCCTGCTCGGTGGGATGCTGGAGCACTCGCAGGGCACAGGGATGCAGGGGCTGCTATGCAAACAGCCCTCATGCTAGAGCCCAGCACCCAGGGGGGAAAGGGTCTGCACCCCCGAACTTTGCTCCTGGCTCCAGACAGAGCTCAGCAGTGCTTTTCTCTCTTCTCCCTCCAAACTGCTCCCCAGGATCAGTGCCCACGAGAGGAAGCATCGCTGCACTAAAGAGCGGCTCAGCGCCTACATCTGGCACCACCACTCCCATCCCATCCTCCCCAGCACCTGTGAGCTCCCATGGGGGGCACGTACCTGTGCTGGGGGGGGTTCTGCCGACAGCCCCTCCTCTGCCGCTGCCGTGCTGCACGGCCCTGGGCACGGCCCTGCGCCTCTTCCCCCTCACCCAGCGAGGTCTCTGCCTTCATTTGCTTTAAGCGCGGAGGCTCCAGGACCAGCACACCTATCACAAGAGACACACAGTAGCTGCGCACAGATGGGAGAACGCCTCTAAAGGGTGTATTTTTAAAGCATTTTCTCACCCAGCAGTAGCTCCCAGCTCCTCTGCTCAGCGTGGAGGCATCTGCGGGGAAAGAGGCGGAGGGGCCCTGCTGGGACGCAGGAGGATGCTGCTGGGATGCATGGGGAGAGGCAAGCAAGGGAGTTAAGCCAGGCCACCATTCTGTGCAGCTCTGAGGGTGGGTTTTCCCCCACCCACCCATCATCTCCAGCATCAGTGCTGTGATCCTCACCCCTCTGTGGGGTTCATTTGCACTCCAGCTTGGTGCAGAGAGGAGCAACCTGCTGTATCTGCGCTGAGCACAACCCAAGCATCCCTGCTGGGCAGGCTCCTGGATGAATAAATACAAGGGATTCCCAGGTCCTTCTGTAAGCAGGCTCAGATGGCTCATTTAAGTTGTTTTCCAATGTTTAAAAAACAGAGGGAGACAACAGAAAGCCCAGAGAGTTGCTCTGAGTCGCTGTGCAGAAGAGGCTCTTCTGCAGGACATGTGCCTGCAGGAGCTGAGCCTGCAGAAACACAGCCACGGGGCAGAAGGAAATCTTTTTTTTTGGGGGGTGGGGGGACATGAAATGCAGCACAGATTTAAGCAGGGTTCCCCTATGGCTGTGCAAAGCCTCAGCTGAGTTCAGCCATCCCCCCTCTCCCAGAGCCTGCTCAGCTTCGATGTGGGCATAAAAGCAAGTGGTACTTGACAAAAAAGCAAAGTCCCTTCTACGTCTGTGCAGTGGGAATTGTCCCCTAAACCTCCAGGGGTCTGGGAGCCCCCAGGAACCAAACCCATCCCACCAGTGAGCATCAAGCCTTTCCCCAAGGGATGGTCCCTGCTGCAAAGCATCATCTGTGACAGCTCCCGCAGACCCTGCAGCCGCTGCTTTGCCCCATCTCAGCCACCCGACCCTTATCCTCACAGCTGGAAATAGGGAGGCGTGCACAAATTGCCTCCCCAGCAGCCAGACCCAGCTCCCTCCTGGCTCAGTGACTTCACCAAACGCTCCCCAGGTAGTTACCTGCCCGAATCCGTCCCACACAGCCCGAGGCAGATGCAGGGGCTGCCCCAGCGGGACCCCAGGCAATAGAAGCCGAGGGGCCGGGGCCCCGTGCAGTGCAAGCTGCCAGCAGCACAGCGACCGCATCTGCAGCGGAAGGAGCTGCCAGGGAACAGCTCGAAGCTAGAAGGCCTTTAAAGGACATGCAGGAGAGCAGCCAGGAGCTCCCCGTGGGGCCGGGAGGGTGAGCCCTGTGCAGGTGTTGGGGCAGCCCCTGCCCTGGGTGGGGGGGTGGAGGGATGGGTGCTGGCTGCAGAGCCCCAGCATCAGCCTGGCAGGAGGCGGTGGCACTCAGGAGCCCCCCAGAGATTGGGGAAACCCCACAGCTTCACAGGGAGCACAGCGTGAGGCTAAATCAGGATGAGCTGTATCTGGTGATGCAGGGAAGTGGCATCCCTCCTGCCCCTGCTGTCGGCCCCGCTTCTCCCCAGCCATTAACCTCACTGACCCTTCCCCTGCTCGACCTCTTTGATCAAATCCATCACATCCCTTGAAGCTGCTTTCTTCCCTTAATGAGCTTAGGTGGAGTCAGACCTGATGCTCAGAGGAGCTGCAGGCAGGAAGGCACTGTGCCCCCACCCCATACCCCTGGTATGGGTCTTTGGGGTCTGCAGATCTCCTAAGCCCTCAGAGGACAACCAGCAAATGGCAGCTCCCAGTCTGCACAGGGCTGGCCCAGCCTCACAACCATCTGCTGAGAGCTCAGGATGCGGCCCAGGCCAAAGAGCAGCCAAGGAGAGCTGGGAGAGCCCACTGGCAGCTTTGGGGCCGGAGCTGCACTGTGCCAACGTGGGATGAGGCTTCAACACAGCCATCAGCAGTGCTCCCCAGCAGGATGGGGCTGCAAATGCCCCTGACCTCCAGGGATGAGTTTTTCCTCCTGGGGCAAACACCTCCTGCTTGGATCTGACCCAACAGCAGAGCTGCTGGGAAAGCATGAATCACCCATCCTAGGGGAAGGATCGCCCCAGGTTCCCGTTCTGCCTTCTGCCTTCCCTGCACCATCTGTACCCAGCAACACAAGCAGTGGTGTGCATGACTAGCACCAATTAATGACAATCAGCACACTGTAAGCTCACACTGCCAGCACCAGGAAGACACAGGAGCCCAGGAGAAGCAGCGTGGGTGAGGGAAGTAGCCACAGACATGCCAAAAGGCAAACTGGCACTGTCAACTGGCACTGTCACCCTCTGTCTTATGTATGCTTAAATATCTCCCCCAGGATTTCCTTTCTTCCCCATCTCTCTATATTAAGATTTCTGTCCATCTCCAAGAGTTTTGAGGTGCAAGGGCTGGTCACCTGTGCTTCTTTCCAGAGGATGTGCAGCAAGCACCAGTCGCTGGTCTGAGCTGCGAGGGGATGCTCAGGGTTTGCAGCAGGGCCCAACCAGAGCAGCAGAGCTTCCCTCCCAGCCCTCACCATCAGCGCTTCCTCAGCAAGTTGCCAGCTGACCTGCATCTCCAAAGGCAGAGGAATTCTCCTGGTAGGGTCAGGTTTGCACAAGCACTGCCAGACTCATTGCTTGCACACCTCTGGGCACCTCCTCAATTTAGGAAGCAGAGCCCCAAGCACAGAGGATCCCTCCTCTGGGCTGAGACCCAGTGGATGGAGAACCCAAACACTGGCAATGCCATTCCCTTCCTCACCCCATCCCTGCAGGCACCTTCCCCACCCCATGAGCCTGATGCTGGGGCTCTGCCTCAGCATCCTGGCAGGTCCACAGCTCAGAAAGCAGCTCCAACACACACGTGGACCTAAGGACATCACCATCACACCAGGAGAGAGCTTTTCTGCTTAAGAACTCCTCTACTCTCCATCCATCCACGTACTGGAGGTCTAAAAAGAAACATTACCTCTCTCTGCAAGCCATCACACTCATAGAGCCTCTAAAAGCATTTGCAGGAAGCACCCAAGGACTTTCATTCATTCTCATTTTTAACCTGGAAGTATCTAAATCCCCATGCACAGACCTGTTCAGCGAGGACGACGCAGAACAAGACCCCGCTGGGACATCTCCAGCCCCAGGAGCAGCAGCTGCAGGCTCCTGCAGTGAGGGTCCCACAGCAGCTTACAGCCCCAGCATCTTCCCCGGGCTCCTCCCAGCACTGCCTGAGCTGTGCTCGGATGGCAGGGACAGCACTCAGCTGGATTATCCCCTTCTCAGCTTGGGAAGAAAGCTGCTCAGACCGACAGTGGCTGCTGCTGCTGCAGCAAATGTGATTTATTGGGGCAGTGCAGGGGGCCCAGTCTTGCAAAAAGCACAAAGTGGAACCCCAGCCCTTCGCCAAACTCATCGGTGTGGCCCTGATCACCCCGTCTGACAGGGAGCTGGCAGGCACCAGGTATCCGAGGGAGAACACGGCCCTCTTAAGATGATTAAAAGGTTGTTGGCAAAACAGGAGAGAAAGAGCGGTTGTGCTCCTTCTGGTTCAGTTCTCAGTTCCAGGTTGATAATAGATCACTGAGCCTTCCCCAGAGCAGTTTGCTGAGTGTCACTGCCAACAACTTTCAGGGCAAAGCTGCATCAGCCTCAGGATGCTGCGGGTCACAGCATGTGATGGACACTGCCACTGCAATGCCACTACTGCAGGGTTGATGCTAACAGCACCTGCACTGCTGCAGGAGGGGACACAGCAACTTCCACAACCCAGACAGGTCAGCAGGAGAGCAGATTGACTGCAGATCCAATCGCATACAATTAATTTCCTTAAAAAAACTATTAGGCTGAAAAGGGAAATCCCCTCCCTACAATGAAGGAGATAAATCTCTACAAAAGAGGAAGCAGATAGGGAACTGCTGTCGAGTGTCCCAGATAAATCAGCTGAAAGTTATACACACTGCCACGTGCACGCAGCCTAGGAAACCTCTAACAACACTTCAGACCTTTCACTGCAGCACTGCCAGGAAATGAAGGCAAACAGCAGCCCAGCCACGGCTCTCCTCCCATTCCAGGATAAGGCTTTGCTGAACTGCAAAACCCAGCTGATGTTTTATGACACTTCCACCTCTTTCCAGGCTGATTTTAAAGTCTGGGAGGGCCAAGTGGAGTCAAAAGGAAAATTTTCCATGAGGGAGTGACAGGCCACCACAGAGACAAGCAGTGTGCCCCAGCACGTCGAGCATCCCCAGGGTTTGCTTCCAATCTCATGGCTTATCTCGCACGTACACCCCAGAGGCACTCAGAGTACACGATAAGCTGCAGCCAACAGCAAAACCACAGCTAACAAATCTACAGAACCCAGCACAACGCTTCTGGGTAAAACAGGAGCCCCCCTGGCAGCTTGCAAAGATGAGTTTGTTGCATAACCCACATAGGCTGGCCCAAAACGCAGCCCCCAGTACCTCCAGATGAGGTGGAAGTGCACGCTGCATGCAGCACACAGCAGCCAAGGACAGCCTGATAGAAGAAGGCAGCCACACAAAGAGAGCAGCGAGCAGTTACAGAACCAAATGTCCTGCACTGCAGCCGAGTGACTTCAAACCACTGACAGCCACCCAGCCCACGGAGGTGCCAGGGCTTCCCCATGGCGTTCCTGATAGACACAGCATGCGTCCCCCAGCTCTGATTCAGCAGGAAGCTGGCAGCCAGGTGAGTTTTGGAGATGACTTTGTCCTCTGTCATCACCACGCGACAAAGCCACAGAGCACCTGGGGACAAGGGCACTGAGGTCACTCACATCCGCCGAAGCTTTGCAGGGAAATTGCGAAGACTGCAGCCTGCTGCCTAATAAAGCCAGAACAGCGGGCTCAGACCTTGATGATCAGGGCACAATTTCTATTTATGTCACATTATGGGCAGCCCTACAATAGCTCCAACACACTCAGCCACTAACCCGCTGGTATGCAAATACATCAACAATTTGGCTCTCTTGAGGTTTCTTCCCTCCAGCTAGCGTGGACTTTGAAGCCTCATCAGTCCCCTGTCACCTAAAATAGCTTGAGAGATCCTTACCGTAAGGAAATCTGAGCTCTCAGCATTAAGAGCATCACTTAATGCTTCACTTTCATTCCTCTGTCTGGGTCTAAACATTAATGAGCAAACTTGAAGCAGTAACACATCCCACCTGCATGATTTAATCTCTCTTCTCCCTTTGTGGATATAAATGCTTCTGAAACTTTAAACAGTTCCTGAAGCATACAATGCTTCAAAAGCAAAATACACCATCCCAGACCCCAGTGGTGACCGCCTTCAAGAGTCCATCCACACCCACAGCCCATCTTCGCAGTCCTGTGGTTGGGAAATGTCCAGCTCAGGTTTACAGTGGGTGCTTCCAGGGGAAGAGGATGGTGCTCCGGACACAGTCATGCTGTGGAGGCACTTTTTATTAGTCACAGGCTCATTAAGGTTGGAAAAGACTTCTAAGATCCAACTGTCAGCCCATTGCCACCATGACCCTCAGTGCATCCCAAAGCACCTCACCAAAGGAAGGGCAATTATCACCGCTTTGCGGAACAGAAACATGCCACAGAGAGGCTTTTCCTGTAAGCAAAACAGAGGAAAAAAAAAAAAGGCAGATTCCCAGAAGAAAAATCAAGTTTACTAGCTCTTCATCAAAACCTCACTCTCCTGCATTAAGCTGGGGGTTCCCCCTCCCTGACCAGCCACCCATCATTAATTCCTCCCACACAAGTCACTAAGGTGCGCCAGCTCCTCGCTTTCCCTTCAAAGGACAGCAAGCGGGCAAAGTCCTCCAGCACCAGATATGCCAAATATGGACACAAACGAAGATCCACGACTGCAAGGAGTGAGAGTTGTGAATCCCAGCAGAGCAGATAAACAAGGGAGCAGGGCCCAGCGGGGCGGGAGGGTTGGCGTGCGCAGAGCTGACCTGGTGCCTTGGCCCAGCAGAGCCCCCATGGGAACATGGCGCCCAATTAGGGCTAACCCAGAGCAGCGATATGCACACAGCCGCAAGTTGATTATTTTCTTGATTCAGCAGTGTGCTAACGGCATGGAAACCAAGGCGCTGGGCATGTCAACAAGCAGTAGTGCTTGCTCTGAGACATCACAGCACCGGGGGAAAAAAAAATTGAACAATAGAAGTTCTGGACAAGATTGGGAAATGGGGCAGGGTTCCCCCAAATGGGAAATGGCCGCCTTCTAAGATCCCAGGACCACTCCAGCATCACCTCCTCAGGGTGAAGTTCCTGTGTGCCAACACCGCACCATCGAGCACATGGAAATAACAGATTTTATTTTCTTGATTTAGAAAAGCCACTCACAAGGCTGCAACCATGGCCACCAACCACCTCCACGCGGTAACTCCCCTCCCAGGCGGTGCCTCCCAAGCCCTGCCCTCCGCAGCGCCTCCTCCGCTGCCATCTTGGGCGCGGCAGGGCCGGATGGAGGCGCCATCTTGAGCGCGGCGAGGCGGGAGGGAGGGGCGGACGCCATCTTGAGCGTGGCACAGCGGGAAGACATGGGGCGCCATCTTGGGCGTGTCGCGGTGGGAGGTGCCATCTTGAGAGCGTCATGGCAGGAAGAGTACGGGCGCCATCTTGAGTGCGGCAGAGGAGGTGGAGGAATGCCGCCATCTTGAGCGCGGCACCCCCAGGGCGGGCTGTGTAGCGGCCGGGTTTTTCAACCGCGCGACCCACACCAGGGGTAACTGTGGCAGGAGTCTAAACACATTTCAACAGAACTCTCCCTGTACACGCAGCCTTCACAAGCTTGAAGCTCCCAGAGACAGACCAGAGTAGGCTGAGAAATTAATGCTTAAATGCAAAAACTCATCTTAAACCTCAGAGCACCCATGGCGCTGGGACGGTGCCCACAGTGACAGCCCTCCCCGCTGCTGGGGTCCTGCTGTGCTCCGAGGGACACACACACACACCCTCCATCACAGGCAGCAGCAGCTCCTTGCTGTTCACCTGGGAGGAGGAAAGGAGAGGAATTATGGGATCTCCAGGGAAAGGGGACCCATGCGGCCCCCACCGCCCACCCCACTGCACCTGCCGGGCGCTCCTTCCAGCAGTGCCCGCAGGGATCCCTTCAGGGCCGCGTTGCTGCCATGCAGAGCGGCCTCCAGGCGGCTGCGGTGTGCTGGTGTGAGCTGGGGGGAGAGCAGCCAGCAGCTGAGGGTTCAGGGCTCTCAGCTGAGACACAGCGGCACTGCCCGTGTCCTTGTAAGAAGCAGAGATGGAGCCCCCAGGGCCAGGTCCTGGCTCGGCTGCAGCCCCCACTGACAGCCCACGAGCCCCCATAGCCACAAAGCAGCAGCACGCAGCCAGGCCGCACTCACATGGCTTTGGTACATGGTGAGCACGGCTGTCACCAGCTTGGCGTAGCTCAGTGACATAGCAAAGGCCGGGGCCTGCCGGCACAGGGCCAGCACCAGGAGGTCGAAGAGCTCAGGGGGCAGCACCTCCTGCAAGAGAGACGGGTGCTGCTGGCTGCAGTGCTGCTGGAGCTGCCTGCGGCCATGGCGGGGACAGCCTCACCTGCCTGCCCAGCACGGCCAGCACCACCAGGAGCAGCTGCTCTGACAGAGGCACCTCCAGGACCTGGCTGCAGACGAATCATGGAATCATTCAGGTTGGAAAAGACTTTCAAGATCACCAAGTCCAGACCCAGCCCATCCCCACTGTGCCCACTGACCATGTCCCTCANGGGGCCCAGAGCTGAGCCCAGCGCTGAGGTGCGGCCTCACCAGGGCTGAGTGCAGGGGACGATCCCCCCTGCTCTGCTGCCGGCCCTGCTGCTGGCACCGCCGGGATGCCAATGGCCTCTGGCCCACCTGGGCACAGTGCTGCTCATGTCCAGCCCAGCATCAACCAACACCCCCAGAGCCTTTTCCTCTGCACAGCCCCTCTGCCCCATGCCTGTAGCACTGCATGGGGCTGTTGTGACCCAAGGGCAGGACCTGGCCCTTGGTCTTGTTGACCCTTACACAACTGGATAGTGAGGAGCTGCACAGCTCGCTGGCTGTGCAGGGCAGAGAACAGCTCATGATCTCTTACCTCAACACCAGTCTCACGTAGTCTGGCTCCAGGCACTCCTCCACGAGCTCACACACCAGCTTGGTCTGCTCAGTACCTGCAAAGACACAGTAGAGGCTGCCAAATCCCCAGGGACATGGCTGAAAGGGCAGTGGGAAGGGTCAGCCAAGGGATGTCCCAGGCAGGACACCCAGAAATCAGGTGATGCCATCTTCTACTGTTCAGAGAACTCAGATTCCTTCATTCATCTGCAAAGGTTTAATTGCCAACAGCTCCCAGCAATGGGGGATGCTGCCCTGGTGAGGGTCTTTGTAGGGTTCTCTTATTGTGCCAGCGATGTCTTCCCCAGGGGAGGTTTTGGCCCAGCATCAGGAATTGTCAGGAATCCCCAAGTCCATGGAGGGATGGGAGCTTTCCTCAGAGAGGTGATGCTGGAAAGCAGTGTCACCTCCCATCCTCGCTCATCTCAGGCATCCTTAAATCTCTCTCCCATCGCAGCTCCCACCTGCCCAGGTTACATCAACACTATCTCTGTGGTTCCTAACACATGTGGGCTGATAAACACCCCCAAGAGACAGCACCCTGCAGGCAGGGCTTCCCCAGGGAGGAGGGCTCGAGCCCAGCACACCTTTCCCCGGCTCCCGCAGGACCGCGGCTACCAGGACCCGACAGAAGGGCTCCGAGTACTTGGAGCAGAACGATGTCAGGGCAGCCATGAGGTGACGGGAGGGCGGCTGCGAGAGGGACAGCACCTAGGGACAGAGAAGGCAGAGGTGGGGATGCAGAGAGGGAATCGAGGTGCAGAATCAGGCTGGGAAACTACTGCCTGAGCACTTACCCGCGTCAGGAAGAGCTGCTCAGCCAGGATAGCTGCGCTGGCATAGCTGAGGTCAGGTGTGAGAGCCAGCAGCCAGCTGCAGAAACGCACCAGGAGCTGCTCTGGGCACATGGAGAGCTGGAGGAAGGAGCACAGCCCCTCGAGCTGGAACAGAGGGGACAGGGATGTTGGGGACAGCAGCAGACCCTCTGCAGCACCACTGGCTGCGAGGACACTGACGCTCACCTGGCTGGCAGTGCAGCTGTGGAGGACGTGCAGCTCGGGTGGGATGCTGAGCTCTGAGCACTGCAGGGAAACACGATCCTTGGGTAATGCACAACAAAACCAAGCCACAAGATACTGCTGTAGGGCTCCTCTCTTCCCTACCACCTCCCTGCACTGCCAGCACTGACCCCATGTGCTGTAGAGGTGGGCTTGCGTCCCCTGCCAGCCATCCCTGTGACACCCATCTCCTCTCCCATTTCTCCTGGAGCCCACTTAGCCCACCTGTACCAAGGACAAAGGCAAAAGCAACCACTTACACTGGACTCCTGCAGCAACAGCATTTTCAGCCTTGGTCCATGCATCTGGGGAAAATGAGGTGAAGGAACAAATCAGGCTCTAAAGGTTCACTGGCTGCAAGTGAGGAGCAAAACCCTCAGGTGGGAAGCTGCTGGCTCAGTTTACTTCCTGATTTCTAGGAGAAACACTTTGGCAGAGCAAGTTCAAATGACACCTCTTATTCGCAGAGTAATTTCCAACACCCTTCTGTTTTAAAGCTGGTCAGAGTTACCTGGTGCCAAGCAAAAGCCCTGCACACACACTGTTCAAAAGGGAAGGAGAGGACCACAGCCCCAGAGCTGCAGCTTGCTGTCAGCCTGCAGCAAGTTTGGGCTCCTTTCCTGGAAGCAGCACCCCCAGATGAGAGTTGTAAGTCCCAAACAAGAGTCTCTAAGGCATCCATGCCATGCACACAGTCAGCAGCAGCCCCCAGGGGAGGCAGCAGCCTGAAGGCACCCAGGGGACCTTCTTCCACAGTGGGGAAGCTCATGAGATGTCCCCAGGAGACACAGGGATGCTCCCAGAGCAGCATCCACCTCTCCACAAGGCAAGGGAAGGCAGTGCATGGAGCTAGCACAGAGGTGGATTTCTCTCTCCTAGGATGGGGACAAGAAACCCAAAGAAGTTTGAAACCCTGCCGAGTACCTGGATAAAGGACTGGACCTCTGCTGCCACCTCCGCCTTTGAATTTCTCAGTGGTTCCTCAGCTGCATCCTGCCGGGGGCTTTCTGGGGCAGCCCCATCCAGGCTCTGAGCAGATCTGTCCCCTGAAGTCTCCGCAGGCACCTCCTCCTCCACCCCTGCTGCATCTTCCCCATCCTGGCCTCCCAACAGCTCCAACGCCGCATCCTCCAGCAGCGGCCTCTTCCCCTCCCTCTCCTCATCCAGCTCCAGGCTCTTCTCCGACATTTTCTTGCGCTTCCCCCCTGGAAGCACACAGCCAGTCCCATCCCCAGCACCCCCAGCCTCCTTGCTGAAGCACCAGCTCAGTTTCCTTCGCCCCTCTGGTTTGCTCTGGGCAATTTTCTGGCACAGGCACCTGAGCTGCTGCTGGCAGGCAGCTGTCAGCACAGCGGGAGGTGGGGAGCGCTCCTCCCCCCGCAGCCCCCGCTGCAGCAGTGCCCCCAGCGCCCGCACCCAGGGGTCTGGGCAGGGGTCCTGTCCTGCAGCCTGCAACAGCTGGCGGAGGCAGTGCCCAGGCACCACCGCTGCTACCACCTGCAGCAGGGAGAAGAGGTTCCTCTGGCACAGGACGGGGAGCAGCAGCAGCCGCGGCTTGCTGGAAAAGGGGAGAGAAAAGAGAGTGTCACAGCAAAGCCTGCACGGCTCTGAGTCCTTATGGGCCCTCCTGACCTGTGCACAGAGGTGCAATGGGATTAGAAAGTTAGAACAGCAAACACCTTCACTAGGCTTTGCAGAAAAGCAGCGTGGCCATAACCCATGACATCACACGCACTGGAGGGGAGAGGATGCACAGCACTCACACACCGACCTCCCTGTAAACCCTCAGCTCTGGGATCGTGGCTGACTCACATGGTCAGAGCCCCGTCCGGCCCCTCCAGCGTGGGTTCCTCTGCACACAGGGCATCCGTGAAGCTCTGCCAGGGGAACGCCTGCCCCGCTCCTCCGTGCTCCGGGACCCGCTGCAGCGCCCGGAGAGCAGCCAGGGAGCCGGCGGGGCCCGAGGCGAGAGCGTGGAGCAGGAGGCGGCAGGGCCCGGCCAGGCGCTGGGCCCAGGGGAGCTCCATGGCTGCCTGCAGGGAAACCAGGGAGAGCCCCGCGGGGTTACGCAGCACCCCAGCACCCAGCCGGGAGCTCCCCACCGGCTGCAGAGCCCCGCGGCGGGGGTGGGGGCCGTGGTTGGGGGAGCACCCCAGGAGCACACATCGCGCACAGCTGGGCTATGGGGTGCCTCCAAACTCAGCAGCATCTGCAGCTCCGCGTGGAAAATCCAAAGCGCTGCCCGGCCGCAGCCCCCGCTCCGCTGTGTGCCCCCCCCCCCCCCCCCCCCCGCCCCCACCCCGCGGCAGAAACGNTCACCGAGAGGTAAAAACGGGGCCCGGGCCTCCCGGACCCCTCAAGCCCGGTACGGGGCCCGCAGAGTCCCCAGCGCTGCTTCCGGACCCACCCCGCCAAAAAAAAAAAAAGCGCGCGCTGTATGCAAATCACCTCCACGTGTCGAGTGCGGCATTATGCAAATGAGCTCTTAAAGGCGAAGCGCACCGCTCGCAGCGGCGGCAGCACGTTTTATTCCATAGTTTCCAGGATTCGCTAAAAGCAGTTTAAAACCGCCCCCCCCTCCCTAGGCACCGTGTGCATGAAGCCCCCCACACCCGTCCCATCCCGGGGATCCCATGGGCACTGAGCCAGGGAGCGAGGGCAGGAGAAGGGGCTGAGCCCCACCGTCCTGAACCCCCCTGGACGGTCCCATGTCCCCACCCTGCCCTGCAGGCCCACAGCCAGCCCCAAACCAGAGCCAGGAGCAGCTGGACACTCAAAGCAGACGTTTCCCTTCGCAGAGGGCGTTTCCGTGCAGCCAGGAGCACCCGGAGGGGTCCCACGGCTCAGTCCGAGTCACTGCTGTCCCCAAAGAGCATCTCGTGGCCGTAGCCCACGCGCAGCAAGCCCGTCTCCAGCAAGGCGCTGGTGACAGCCCACTCCAGCAGGCGGAACTCCTCTTCCTCATCGGAGCTCTCGGAGGGAGAGGGGCTGAGCTCCTGCGGCACAGAACACCCTGAGCCCCCCGGGCAGTGCCCACACGGTGCCCCCAGCCCCACCGCCCCACGTACCGGGGCCGTCCTCGGGCGCTGGCAGCCGTGCCGTGGGGGCTGCCCCCCCGGCAGCTGGTGCAGGTAGATGCAGTCTGACCCAAACGGGCAGCGGCCACGGTTCCGGGTGAAGAACTTGCACTGGATTTTCCTGCAGGATTCAAAGCGCAGTTGGGAGCGCTGCCGGAATGGCACCGAGCCCGCGGGGCCGCACACTCACCCTGTCCGTGTCTTGAAGCGTTCGATGAGCTTCTCCTTCTCGCCTGCCTCGGAGACCCAGTATTTGTGGGGGATGTAGTAGGGGGAGGTGACCCGGCACTCCGGGCAGGCCCTGGGTGAATGCATGGAATCAAAAGTTGGAGAAGAGCTCCAAGATCACTGAGTCCAACCCCAGCCCATCCCCATTGTGCCCACAAATCAGAGAATCATAAAGACCAGAGAAGACCTCCAAGATGGCCAGGTCCAACTGCTGACCCATTCCCACTCAGACTCACAGAACCACCAAGGTCTTCTCCAACCTCTAAGACCCCCAACTCCAACTGTTGACCCATCACCCACTGAGCCATGTCCCCACGTGCCACATCCCCACGGCTCTGAGCACCCCCAGGGACGGTGACCCCACCACTCCCTGGGCAGCTGTGCCAGTGCCTGGGCACTCTGTCAGAGCAGTGATTTTTCTTAATATTCACCCTCAAATGGGTGCTGGTCCAAAACGGGGAGCTGGGAGCACCCATGCAGGGTCACCCCACCACCATGTATCCCCCCCCCAGCTCCCCAGAGCCACCCAAGGGAAGGATTCAGGGTGCAGAAGTGGGGACAGTGTCCCCGTCCCCACGCTGCCCCGCGTGTCCCCCCACGCTCACTTGATGACGGTGCTCTGGAAGTCCCGGCTGCGGCGCCAGGTGCGGATGCAGCGCAGGCAGAAGGCGTGGCCGCAGTTTGGGAGGATCCCGAAGAGCCGCTCCTCCGGCAGCGCCTTCTCGTACACCCGCTCCATGCAGATACCGCACACCACGGCCTCGCTGCGAGCCCTCAGCATCGCGGTGGGCACCGCGGCCGCGGCAGCACCCTGCCCCGAGGGGCCCTGCAGGGAGCAGCGCAGCACTGCAGCCCCCAGACCCGCACCCCCCCGGGGACTGACGCGGGGTGACGGGGGCTACGGGACACCCCCAAACCCACCTCCGAGCGCTCAGCCCACGCTGTCTCCACCGTTGCTTTGCTGCGGTCGGGGGCGTTGGGATCCCGTCTCAGCCCTCTCCGGGGGGGGCCTGCGGGCAGGGAGCGGTCAGACAGGTGCATCCCACCCCCCACCATGCTCACAGGCTCAGTGGCTGAGGTGCCCCCACCCTCACAAAGCAGCCAGGAGGCTCTGCCCCAGCCCGGCGCTTCCCAGGGATGGAGGGCGGAGGGTTCGGCTCCAGGGAAGAGCTTTGCAGGGTGCAACACCGACA
>WBMW01001137.1:354132-374010 GCA_013396635.1 Penelope pileata | reverse complement strand
GGAACCCGCGGTTCTGGCGGGGAGAGGGGCACTGCCCTCCCCATCCCCACGCTCTCTGGGGGAAGCACTGGAGAGATGCTCAGGGACATCACAAACCACTCTCTCCCCCCCTGCTCACAGCCCATCTCCCCCAAAACCTTTTCCAGCAGCCCCCCTGCCCCAAGCCCTACCAGCACAGGGGCCTCCCCCGGCCCCGTAGTGCCCCCGATGCTGCCAGCGAGCCTGGCTCCATCTGCTCTGGCAGTCCCAGAGCTGGGGCCCTCGGGAACTATTTGTGGCCTTGGCAGGGTGGGTGGGGTGGGCACACCCAGGCAACCCTCACCCTCATCAGCTTAACCCTTGCCTTGCTGCTCCCCATGCTGTGGGAGGTGGGGGGTCTCCATCCCCAAACTGCTCCCCCCGTCCCTGTGAGCTCCCCATGCACAGCCCAGGTCACATCCCGGCCCCAATTTGTGTGGCTGCAGAGTGGAGGGTGCAGGGGGTGCACAGGGGGCTGGGGCAGCTCCAGGGCCGTTCACAGTGGTGATGCCCAGGGGAATAAATCAGGGATAGGGAATGCAGGGGGACACGGTGCAATTTCCCCCAGAGCACCCAAATGGGGGCTCGGTTCACTTTTGTGGTTCCCCAAAATCGAAAGGGATTTGGGGCAGGGAGCGCTCAGCTCCGAGGCTGAGGCCCTGCTCACACCCAGCTCCCGCTGCCTTTGGGTTCGATTGTAAATGTGGGCAGGAAAATCCCAGCAGCCACAGAAACCTGGGAAATGGCAAATCCCATCACCTCAGCTGGAAACAGCCCCTGAGCGCCCACGAGAAATCCGGCAAAGAAGGGCAGGGTGCCAGGAGCTGCTTAAATATTTAGTTCAGATTTATTTAAAGTCAAGTCAGTTCGTGGACACTATTTATATTATTAAAAACACTTGGAGGTTTGTACTTCTAGCAAAAATATACATTTCAGTTTGAGGGTTGTTACACGGAAGGGGGGGGGGAGAGCAAAAAGTTCCCCAGGTGACAAACACGGGAGCCCCACGCGCCCTGGGGATGCCACCGAGCTGGGGCTGGGTTTACTTTGGGGACATCCCCGGGCTGGGTGCAGCGTGCATCTCTGGTGCCTTCCCCAGAGGACTTCAAAGTGCTTTAGAAATGGTATCTGCTGACAGCCCTGCGAGGTAGGGGCGGGGGGCTGGGCAGGGAAACTGAGGCACAGAGCGGGACTGGGACCCGCAGCCCTGCGATACGGAGGGGAAGCCCAGAGCTATTCCCCTTCGGGTTTTAAAGGAATTATTGCAGCAGGGAAATCTGCTACCCTGAAGAGGAGGGAAATAGAACCCACTAATTCACCCCCACAGCCCCCCCGGATGATCAGGACTCCACTAAGGCTGCTCGGGACGCGGCACCGCAAGCTGCAGACGGGTGAGTGCTGTGCAGGGCAGAGAGCATCACCCGGAGCGGGGACAGAGCCGGGGGACGCAGCTGCCACATGGGGTCCTGGCAGCACCGCAGCGTTCCACTGCGGCCATGGAGGAGGGAGGGGACGTCCCAGAACCCAAAGCTGTCCCCAAGCTGGGGGAGGAGGGCAGAGGAGCTTCCCTGGCAGCTCAGCGTGAGCATCCCGTCCTGTCCCTCCCCTTCTGTGAATGCCTGGTGTTCACGCTGTGTTTCACAGCTGCAAAGCTCTGTGCAACCTCATAGCAATCCTCATGTTCCCCCTCCGAGCAAAGGGCAGCCTGGCCCCCTTCCCCAGAGGGGGAAACTGAGGCACAGCCATCAGCAGAGGGGTGAAGGCCGTGCAGTTGGTGGCAGCAGCACCAGGCTGGGGTGCAGCGATCCCCTGCTGCTGCCCCCCCCTTGCAGGGCTGCTCTGCTGCTGCCACTGACCACCAGACCCCCCCTGCAGCACCTCCCACCTGGGGACGTGCTCCCTTCCCACAGCCCCACAAACGCCCTCTCAGCACCCCGGGCCCTGCGGGCTGGCTGTGGCTTTCCCTGTGCTGCTGCTGCTGAAGGATTTGCTCGCTGTGGTGCTCGCAGGGAGCCCAGCACAGCCCAGTGCCCCCGCCAGCCCCCTGAGCCCGGCTGCAAAGGGAGCTGCAGGGCACACCGAGCTCTGCCCACACTGCCCCAGCCCTGTGCAGACCTCTCCGGAGCTCATGTCTGCACAGAACGGCCTGGGGAAGCACACAGATCTCAGCCTCTGCTCCAGAGGTGAATTCTTGAGTCAATCCCTTCCCTCCCCTCTCCATATCCCTCCCTGACACGGAGGTGCAAAGGGTTCCTGTGAAATGGGGGCACTGGGAGCACAGTGAGGGGGCTGCAGCCGAGGGCTCTGCTAGGACAGCTGTACCCGCCTACAAACTCTGCCTTTTCTTTGGGAAAGACAGAAACTGCCTTTCGTGCCACTGTCCCAGACTTCACGGCTCAGGACTACATCTCCGGAGTGCAACACAATAAGGAAAATAAAGACACTGTAAGTGCTGCTGCTGCCCCGCGGGAGAACTGCACCTGGGGCTCTGACCGATCTCAGCAGCCCCCGCTGCCCCCAGGCTGCTGCAGGACCCCCCCGTCTGTGCCATGTAAACCATCCGGGGGGCAGCTGGCGAGCAGGGCTGCAGGAACGGAAACAGGAACTTAGGATTTGCCTTTGTGAATTCGTTAGTGTGTTAACGAAGCCCTGGCCCAGCAGGAGGTGGCTGCGCAGCCTGGCGGCGGCATGCCCTGTGTACCGTACACGGGGGCTGCGTAGAAAAGAGTTTCCAGTAGGAGAAATGGAAGACATGGGGAAAGGTTTTCTTTGTTTCTGTACAAAGAGTCTTGCTTGGAATCCATGGCTTCATTCTCATAAATAACAGGTCCTTAGTACATGTCCTTGTAGATCTCCTGCAGGAGCGGGTGCAGAGAGGTCTCTGTCTCCGTTTTCTTGATCTTCTGCACCAGCTGGGCGTGCTCTGTCACCAGCTGCCGCAGGTCGGCCATCTTCTGCAGCAGCTTGGGGAAGAGGTACTGGGCGTCCGGGTGGTTGGACTGCAGGTGGAACTCCAGCGCTCGCAGGATGTTGTCTTGGATCTCCTCCACCTGCTTCACGTTCATCAGGCCAGGACGGTCTGTGGGGAGGAAGCGTGGGAGCTGGGGGTTATGGTGTAGCCCACACTGCTCCTGGAGGCATGGAGACGGGGGCTGGAACCCACCCACAGTGACTCCAACCCCATCAGCCAGGAAAGGGGGAAAACGTGTGCCCCGGCATCCCACATCATACAGCAGCCTATGAGAAAGGGATGACACTTGGTCCAATCTTTGGGGTCAGAACTGCTCAGTTCTTCTCTTGTCCCCCTAAGAGCTGCAGCCCTGCCCACAGCATAGGGGTTGGAACGAGGTGATCTTTAAGATCCCTTCCAGCCTATGCCATCCTATGGCTCTATGATAAGGCCCCCCTGGCTGCTCTCTGCCAGCAAAGCCCCAGCTGAAGCACAGCGTCAGCTGCAGCCCACCCCCCCAGCACCCACTGCACAGGGGGATTCTGTGCCCGCTGACCTCCGCACAGGATAATGGCAGCCACAAACAGAGAGAGGTCGCTGTCATCCAGCTCCAGCGCGTTGAACTTCACAGCAAACTCGAATTTGGGCTCCATGATCTCGTTGAAGGGCTTGCGCAGGCTCCGCAGGAACTCGCGGGTCACGAAGCCGTTCCCGTTGGCCACCAAGAGCCCGTCCTTGTTCATGATAGAGGCCAGCATGGCAAAGATGGCCTCGTGCACCCCATACTTCAGCAGAGTCACTTGGTCATTCAGGTAGAGGCCGATGAAGCTGGGGATGCTCTTGGCGAACTCGGTGAGCTCCCGCACAGTTTCCACCGTGGTGCACTGGCAGCGGTAGAAGACGTGCACCCCGATCTCCTTGTAGGGGGGAATCCCGTTCACCAGCTGTTTCCAGACCAGCCCCTTTTCTGCTTGCCACAGGGTGTCCATGTCATGGATGACAAAAGGCTGCTTGAAAGAGGAGCAAGTGGTCAGAAACCTGCCAACTCGAGCTACTCGCTCTACCCAGGGCACTCGCCTGTCCACTTGCTGTTCTCTCCTGCTGGGGCTAAGGGGGCCCTGGCAAACTGCACCCACACACACCTGCAAAAGTCTGCAGAGCAGTGGGAATTCTCCCAGCACGTGCCAAGATGTGCATGGCCCACACAGCTGGGAATTGGTGGATGAGCAATAGTTGTAGCAGGAGGAAGACGTGCCCAGAGAACAGCCCCCCGCACGGGCTGCAGCCAGCCCTGGTGCCCCAGGAGGGAACTTACTGGGTTGCTGCTGGCCTTCCCGGTCAAGATACCTCTCGCCTTCTTTTTGGTCATGTTGAAGTTTTTCAGGTAGGCGTTGTAGATGTGCTTGGAGAAAGCTTTCAGGTCGGCCACCTGTGGGTTCTGGCAGCTGATCTCGCTCGCCGTCAGCCCCGCCACCAGCTTCCTCTTCTCTGCCTCTGGCATGCGGCCGAAGCGGATCGCTGCGAGGAGCAAAACCCATGAACCAGCCAGCACTGCTGCCCTCACCAACAGCCTCACAACGGGCTCCTGTCCCCACTCATCTGGGCTCTACCACAAGCCCTGCTTCCCACATAAACACCTTGGCTGGACCAGGAACAGGATGGTTACACCTGAAGTTCAAAAAATCCCAGCAATCTGTGGCCAACCCAAAAGGGAGAGCCATGTGCCAGCAGCCAGCCTGCAGGGAAGGAGGGAAAAACCCCTTCTTGTAGGGAAGAAACAGGTGGAAGAGGCAAAGCCCAAAGCATTGGGCTTAAGAGAAGACTAATACCTGTCAAAAAGAGAGCACAGGATAACACAAGCTACATATGGCCTCTCCATGTGAACCATAGGATGGTTGGGTTGGGAGGGTCCTTAACGATCACAGAACCATAGGATGGTTGTGTTGGAAGGGTCCTTAAAATCAAAGCACCATAGAATGGCTGGGTTGGAAAGGACCTTACAGCCCCCCCAGCCTTCCCCAGCTCAGCTGCCCAGGGCCCACCCAGCCTGGAACCACCTCCAGGGATGGGGCACCCACAGCTCTGGGCAGTGCCAGGGCCTCACCGCCTCTGGGTAAAGAATTTCCTCCTAACATCCAACCTAAACCTCCTCTCTTTTAGTTTAAAGCCCTTTCCCCTTGTCCTATCAGTATCCACCTATGAACCCCTGGGCGAAAGCACCACCCATGGGGTAGATGGCCCCAGGGCGCCCCACCAGCAGGGCTGGGGACAGCGGTGACAGGTGGCAGGTGACACTCACCGTTATGTGACATGCCCAGCGAGAGGCATTTCTGGAAGCGGCAGTACTGGCACTTGTTCCGGTTCTTCTTCTGAATCTTGCAGCTCCGCTCACACTTCTCGTACTCCAGCTTCATGCGGATCGTCCGGCGGAAGAAACCCTGCACAGACAGGGACACAGAGCAGGGGGACAAGGGGACAGCAGTGTTAGCACCCGTGCTTTGGGACCAGGCTGGTTTAGGATCCCCAGCAGAGGTGCATCCTCATTTATTTTCAGCACAAGCAGAGGCTCACTCTCCCATAAGGAGGGGAGGAGTGGTGGGAGAAGGGGGTGCAGAGGAGGATGGGGCGTGTGATACTGCAGGCAGCCAGCAGGGAGGGATGGAGGAACAGGCTGCGGGCCCCAGCCTGCAGGAATGCCTGGCAGGGCCTGGCTGCTCACGCAGCCCTGCTGGCATCTGCTGTGGGAGAAGGAATTCCAGAGGCACGGCCAAGCTGCGGGCAGTGAACCCAGGGGGATACACACACAGCTCACAGCTGATCTGCAGCGCAGACAGCAGCTTTAAAAACAAAGTCCCCGTGGGGGCAGGAGGATTTGCCTTACAAAGCACAGCGTGATGTGAGATGTGGGCTGTGCTCAGGTTGCCCAGAGAAGCTGTGGATGCCCCCTCCCTCGAAGTATTCAAAGCCAGGCTGGATGGGGCTTTGGGCAACCTGGTCTAGTGGGAGGTGTCCTTGCCCATGGCAGGGGGGTTGGAACAAGATGATCTCTAAGGTCCCTTCCAACCTGAACCATTCTATGATTCATCTGAACTGCTCCCTGGGGCGGACGCACCTTGCAGCCCTCGCAGGCGTGCACGCCGTAGTGGAAGCCCGAGGCTCTGTCCCCGCAGACCCTGCACTCCACGCTCAGCGCTCCAGAGGCCGCCTCCTCGCAGCCCACCTGCAGCTGGTCCGACAGGGAGGGAGAGGAGCTCTGCGAGAGGTCTGCAAACACACCGGGATCTGTCCTGAGCAGCAGCCCCGAGCACAGCGCTGCTCCCAGCCCTGCCAGCTGCGGGGCTGAGGAGCATTCCCAGCACTGTCCCTGGCGCTGCATTTGGGCATTAACCTCTGAGATCAGCCACGGGCTGATGCCATGCACGGAGCCAACAGTGCTCCCAGGGGCTAACAGGCTCCACAGCAGCGCTGATTTCTTCCCTCTGGTGCTCACGTTTAGGCAGTGTTTCCCCACCAGCACATTTGCAGGGCGGGTGGCATAGGGAAAAAGCCTCTCTCCCAGCTTGGTTTGCACCAAGGATTTCAAGAAGGGTTCTCAGGCACTCCAGGAGCCCTCCCCTCTCCAACAGGCACCCTCTGGGGCACAGCCTTCCCCTCCTGGCCTTATTTCCATCTCCCAACCCACTGCGCAGTGACCGCAGAGGAAGAAATAAGCCTCTCCACACCTTGGCTCTCAGTGAATTACTGCACAAAGGCGTGAGATCACAACAAGCCCAGCTCCATCCCCGTGCCTCCGCCCCTCGCCGTGGCTGCACTCACCGGTGTAGCTGCTCGAAGGCAGCGAGCTGTCTGGTCCTGCACTTGGGTCCGAGGCTCCGCCGGTCACCGTCACTGCCTCTTCCTCTTCCTCCTCCTCTTCCCTGACCTCAGGTACTTCCTCCTGTAGTTGTTCCATAACTGATCACCCCTCGGTGCCAAGACTGCAGTCGCTGTCATAGCTCTGGCATCATCCGCGCCAACCCGAGATGGAGCCGCGGGGCTGCAGCGTTACCCTGCGGGCAGGGGGAGGCACGGCATCAGGCACCGCGAGCAGCCCCCTCTGCTCCGTGCCCTCACCCACGGCCACAGCCAGACCCTGGGGCTTCCTAAAGGCCACTTTGTGCTCTGCTATAAACACTGCAGGGCTCAGGGAAGCAGAACATCGCTGGAATCGTGTTTAAAGCCCAGCAGACAGATCCTGGGATACAACCCAGAGCAGAGCCCACCCAGGGACCGGCGCTGCCCACTGCAGGTCCTGCAGCAGACACTGCCCTGGGCAACGTCCCCTGGAGCCATCAGCACCTGGCAGCCAAGGCCGGGGTTTGGCAGAGCCAGTGCTACCGGAAAGGTGCAGATAGCACAAAGCTCAGCCCCGTAACGCTGGGACTGCTCGGGGCAGGAGCAGGGCTCCGGGTCTGACAGCCCCACGTGAGCAGCTGTGAGACGCCGGCTTCCTGCCGGCCCCGTGCTCCCACTCCTTCCCTTCACAGCACCGGGGTTTATTTCCACTCACTGTGTTGTAACGGGCCCCAGCTCCTCTGCCAAGAGCTGAGCGTGCCGTGCTGCTCTGCACAGCTGCTGGGCTGTGCTCGGCCACACAATCCGGGCAGTGTCCTGATCCGGGCTTCCTGTGGGAGGGTCAGAGCGGGCCCCTTCCCCCTGCATTTCCTCTCCCCGTTTGCCCACCCCGGGCGGCTGCTGGGTGATGGGTGATGGCTGCCAGTGCCGTTCCCACCGCCTGGTGCCCAGTGCAGCACCCACACCCCAGCCCCCAGTTCTCAACTCCTGAACTGCATCTCGCTCGAGTAATGAACACCTCCAGCCCATTTTTTTTGCAGAGTTGCAGCCACTCCCTTAAAGGAGCTGTGCAAAGGTGGAGAATCCACGTCCATCAAACAGCACACTGACATCCAGCATCCACCAGCAGAGCCTCGACTCACAGACGTGAGTTAAGCTGACAGAGCATCCTCGTGCAAGGGCAATCCGTGAGCAAAGGGGTCCTGGTGGCACAGGGGTGGTTGTGGGGGGACAGCACTGACCCACAGCTCCCTGGGCTCCTTTTCCCCCAGCAGCATCCCCAGCACTTGGGCTGCAGCCAGCTCCTTGGGAAGCCGTCAGCACCGAGCAAGGTCAGAGCTCCCCGCAAGATCTGCAAGCAGCAGCCGGTGCCAGGGAACAAAACCTGCAGAGGGGAGGACGAAACCTGCAGAGGGGAGGATGAATCCTGCAGAGGGGAGGCTGCAGGTCAGCACGCTGCAGAGCCAGGCAGCCCCAGGAGCTGGTGCTGCACCACAGCCTGGCTCTGCCACTCGCTTCTCCCCAGGAATTTGGAGCTGTGGGGACAGATCCTGGCCAGCTCTGTTTTGGAGAATTGGGATGGGGATGTTGGTGGTGGCTCTGTGGGGAGCAGTGGAGGGGCACAGGGCGTGGATAAGTGCTGTGCTCCCTGCCCACAGCTCCTGGGCAGCACTGAGGGACCATTCATGGCTGTGTTGTCCTTGGCCTCTGCTCACACAGCAGGGCACAGCACACAGGCAGGAAAACCTACGTGTTGGAGGGTAACGAGCTGGATCTTTTTAAAGGCTATATATAAACGAGTGCACAAACATCAGGAAAGTGCTTTTTGCCTGGAACAGCAGTTAGTGGGGTAGGGTGGGAGGAGAAACCAGCCTGTGGTGGAAAACACAGCAAGCAGCACCTCATCGGGCTCCTTATGAGCCCTGCTTTGTCTCCAGCAGCCATCAGCACTTGCACCCTCTGTAGGCTCTGCTTTGCCCCACCAGCCCAGCAGCACTGACATTACACATTGCTCCACTGGTGGCCCTAGCACATCTGGGCTGGGCAGGACCTCATGTCCCCAGGCAGCAGCGAGCTCCCCAAAAGCCACCGAGCTCCCCAAAAGCCACCACAGCATCCCCACGGCTGTGCTCGGAGTCAGTCTGGCTGCAGATGGACACAGGCACCCCAGGGCTGTGGGGGAGCAGAGGGCAGGACACGTCCAACAGCAGCACCAGGCTCCAGAGAAGGTGCCCCCATGTGTGAGGGCTTTAGGGGACAAACAAGAATTTGTATCCCACCCTTAGAGAGTGGCTGGAGAGCCAGAGAGAGAAAAGCTTTTACCAGTAAGCTCTGAATTGATTGCTTTCATATCTTCTTGCAGGCCAAGAGCAGAGGGGCCTGGGCAGAGGGAGCTGCGGGAGCTGTTTGCACACCTGCCTTTCCCTGAGCTGTTCCCCCGCTCTCCAAACAGAGGAGATAGAGGGAGAGGAGGGGGGAGAGGGATTAATTCCACCCGGGCGGCTGCACTCCTGCCTTGGGTGGATGAAAGGCAGACAGGGGCTGTGCCCACGCTCCCAGGGGCACAGTGAGGCACCAGGCAGGGCCCTGTGTTGCTGTAGGGGATGTGCAGACCCCAGACCCCTCCCCTCCCTGCAGATCAGGGCAGTGGCAAAATGTGGCTGCACACAGAGATTGCTGAGCCCTTACTTTCCTTCAGCTGAAGGATTGAGTTTAGGCTAAAGAACAAGCCAGTACTGGCTTGATTAAAATCAGTAAAACAGCTTCTTTGACTCCTTTTGGTGCAGGATTCTTCCGGCACGCGCAGAGAGAGCGAAGAACCGTGCCAGCCTCCAGGATGCTTTATTCAGTCCCAGGCACCAGGGAGATTCCCTCCTGCCAGCCCAAACAAGGGCACGCTGCTGAGGACAGAAAGCGTTTGCATGGGATTACACAGCAGCAGCCATGGGGAGAAAGGGGATGTGCCACCTCCCTGCGAGCCCCGTGGGTCAGAGTGAGGTGTCTGAGCTCTGTCCCTGTGAGAGCACAGAGGGACAAAGGGGGACCCTGCACATCGTTGTGGGACGGCACCAGGGATGGCTGTGTGGAGGGGAGAGGATGCCCAAAGGGTTCCCCAGAGGGCCCTTCCCACCTCCAGGAGCCCCCTGCCCGCTCGGTGTCCCCACATCTCACAGACAGGGGCACAGAAGGTGCTCTCCCCCGGCTAAACCAGCACCAGCAGGAGCGGGGCAGGGATCCCTGCTTCCCACAGCCACCCCATTTTTCCCTATGGCAGCTGTCACAGGGCAGCGATGGAAAGCAAAGATGGAAATGAGGATGTGGGCTGTGAATTCCTTCCTAGCTTGTCCACAGAATCAGGCAAACGTGCTTCCCTTCCTCTCCTCACAGGATGGGAACGAGCACCCCGTGACGTGCTCTGCCCTGGCCTCAGTCCCCATCCAAAGCAGCTCTGGCAGCCCCTGTTGGAGGACTGGGCTGGTTGAGGCTCCGTGCTGGAGCAGATGCTGCTGGCTGCCTCCCTGGTAGCTCCCATGCTGCAGCAACTTTCTCTTTACTGGAAGCACCTCTGCCAGGCTCAGCAATCCAGTAGGACCACGGGAGACATACAAGGCAGAGGAAAATAGTAAAAAATAAGTAGAGGAAGAAAGCAGCACACTGGAGAGCACACTGCTGCGAGCCCTGGCACTCCAGCTGAGTTAGAAGGGGACGTGGTGGAGGAGCTGGGTTTCTCATCACCATTATGGCACCATACACGGAGCACAGCATCACCAGGAGGGGACGTGCCTTCCAACACGGACACCGGGAAGCTGGCAGCCACCAAACAAACGAGGAAGTGCTCATAATGAGAAGGACCTCATCCTTAAAGCAGGTGTGGTTTCACTGGGCGTGAACTCCAACAAGAGGGAACTTCAGCACGCTCACTGGGCTGGAGAGAGGACCCCCACTGCGTTCCTCTCCTGGGGAGGGCACATTTGTTTCTAATGCATTTATACAGATGGGGTTGGAGGCAGATCCCTGCCCAGTCCCCACTGCATGCTGTGGTGTCACCATGTGACCCTCACCCAGGGAAGATGGCAGTTTCCAGGCAATGGAAAGTGCCAGAAGTGGCCCAAAGCCTCCCAAGGGAGAGGTCACAAAGTGGCTCTGCTCAAACTGTTGTTGATGTTACTGTAAAGGAGGTCACGAGGAGCTGCAGGAGGAAACCAATTCACCACGGAAGAACCTCTGACTCGTGGTTTTGTTCATTTGGACAAAACTATTAGACAAATTCAGTCAACAGAAGTGGATCCTTTTGGAAGGACATTTGATTGGGCATTCGGCACTGGACAGCAGCATTTTCTGTGAGATGGAGCTCATATTGAATATGCATAAAAAAATTGAACTGAATCCATAAAAAGTTTGATTGCCTCTTGTTGGCCATTACTTGCAGACGTCCCTTGGGCTGTGTCACAACTTCCAAAATCTGCTGATTGAGTGCTGGTTTCTGTTCCTCCTCCCCCACGTCATCACTACTAATAAAAGCCAAATAAGAGCTAAGCAGATGCTGCAATACAGGAAAGGTAACTAAGTGCAAAAAAAAAAAAACAGGAGACACAACCACCGAAAACATGTCTGTTTTTGTTCCTGAAAGATCAACACACCTCCTCATTAGCTAATGAGATCCCAACACCACCCAAGCGTTTCCTCTCTTACTCAGAAGCCCTGGCTGCAAGGTGGCTCCATGCAGGCTGGAGCTGGCGAGGTTCTGACACCCAGAGCCTGATGAAAAGTAAAGCATTGCTCCAACACCGTGCATATCCAGCTCTGTGCCCTTTCCTCCAGTGCTGCTTGGTGCAGGCCATCTGCTTTTCACCAGCTAAGCATCAGGGTGCTGCCTGAGCTGCTGTCACCATGTTGCTAATTACTCAGCAACACGCAACAAAGGAGTGCAGGAGATTCCCTTGCTTGCCTCGAGCAGCCGGGCTTGCCAATATGAATCACACATCAACTGCGTGCTTTAACTCATCCACTTCCTGGATACTGAGGGGAAAAAAAAAGTCGAGGAGTTGTGAAACTTGCTGGATTCTTCTCTTTTTGCACCACAACTGTGCCCAGAACCAGACCACCACATTTTGCTCTGAAAGGAACCTCCTGCTTTCTCACCCGTGCTGGGTTTCTTTGGAGGGCAAGAGGTGCTGCAGGATGAGAAGTGAATCAGGTGCTGGGCAGTGAGCTGCAGACCTGCGGCCACGTGCAGGAGGGGCTGCTGGGCTGCTCTTTTCCGATTCACCCTCCAGGAGCTGCAGACACCCAAGGGCTCCAAGCACACGTGGGATGTGCTGCAAAGGCTGGAGATGGCACGTACTGGATGAGAGTCAACGCTTCCACAGGAATTGTCCCTACACACTGTGCTCTCTTTCCAGCATAGGGGCTCCCTGCCTTCTTCAGCCTTGGATGGACCAGGCTCCAGCGCTTCCTTTTGCAGAAGTGGCAGCAGGATGGGCAGCGAAGAGCTGAGCAGTCGCTGCCTCTTATCTGAAGTTCTGCTTCGTGACCAAATCCTGTCAACCCCCATACCTTGATTTCCTTCATCATCCGAAATAATACTAATTGAATTTTGCAGTGCTTCCTTCCTGCTCCTTTCCTCGCTGCATTAGCTCATGGAGACGGCATGTTTTGGACCTCGGTGCCAAGCGTCATTGTTTATCCCCGTGCTATGGATGTGGACACCTGCTCCCAGTCACGCTCGCAAGCCTCGCCTGCCCGCCCCAGGTCAGCACGCCGCGCTGCCCGTGACCGTCTCCTCCCTCTGCACATTCCCATATGAAGTGTTTCCAGGATTACTTTCAGCAAAGAAACTGGCAAGTCTCACGCTGGAAAGTGCCAGCTGGTATTTGTGTCCTGCTGTCAGCTCAGGACAAGCAGGGGTAGGGAACGCGCGTGGCCGACTGATGGGGCGAGGAGCAGAGCCAGGAAACAAGCAGGTACCAGAAAGGTGACACCATCCCAGCGCTGGAAACTGCAGAGATGTGTCGCCATTTGAGAAGACCATTAAGTCTGGTAATGAGAGAGGACCATCCCCACTCACACCAGGGCACAGCAGAGGCGGTGTGACCTGTCCTGTGATGCTGGGCAGCACGTTCCCCTCCTGCCTGCGGGCATGCTGGCTGTGGGACAGCGTGCTGCTTTCAGCAGGGCGAGCAGCTTGGCTGCAGCACGTGTGTACAAGCATTGGGAAACAAGCTCACTCCATGCTGCATGCACAGGCTGCCAGGGAGGAAGGCTCTGCTGTCTTCCGTGAGAATGATGCTTCGGGTGTGCTCCCAGCACTGCTGGGAGGGACACGAGGCAGCTTGTGGGGCTGTGGTTAGCTGCCAGCCTGGCACCCCGACCCCACAGCCCCATCCTGCTGCCAGCGTGGAGCCAGTGCCCAGCATCAGGACTGCTTTCACGTCTCTGCTTCCTCTCTGGAAGTTCCAAGGAAGCTGCTTGGAAACATTTCCCTTTACCATCCCAGAGGGAGGGCAGGCTGGCGGCTCGGAGCCTGGCGATCTGCTGGGAGCCACTGCTCCCTGAACCTCTGAGCCCTGCTGCGGATTGCTCCAGGGTGCTGGGTTTGCTTACAGACCCCTCATCCTCTGAGCAGGCCACGTGGGAGGATCTGGTTTCAGGAACATCAGTAATTATAGAACAGGGTTGACGGGAGGAGCTCGCAGGAACAGCAGTGAGGTTCCCAAGGCAAACAGCAGGCACGGGCTCAGAGCTGCATTTAAAGGGAGAACCAGGAAAGCAGTAAGTGGAGCAAGCTGCCTCTGCAAACTAGAGGCAGGGAGCACTTATCTGTGGGAGTGGCAGCGAGTATGGCTGCCCCTTGGCAGAACCTGGCGTGGTTTTCCCCAAAGCCTCAATGTCACTGGGACACCAGCGAGTGCACTCCCCGCCCGGGCAATCAGATCCCTGGAAAAGCGATGGAGAAACAGCAAAACACAGCAGCAGGCCACTGCTCTGAGTCACTGGAGCCAAATCTGGCTGGAGCCAAATACCCAGCAGGCCAGCAAGACCTAATGCCAAGCATCCAGTGCTTCCAAATCCAGGCAACTATCCACAAAAACGTTATCAAACCTTTCTGCAGCGACTGAGATCCCCTGTGCTAAATCCACCAGCCTGAAAGTTTGTTATGCTTACACTTGGACTCCCAGAAACACACATGTTTTGTAGACCTTAGCAAAATATCCTAAGCACTAGGCATCCAGCTCTGATCCCAGGACGCAGCTGACAGAGAGCGATTATGCCCAGGCACGAGTTCAGATGATTCAGCAGAGCCTGGGAACGTATGCACCGAAAGGGTTGGAACAAATCACCACGCTCCCTTCATCTCCCCTTCAACCACAGGATAGGAGAAAGAGTAAATCTGAGCTTGGCTGCATCCAGAGAGCATTAAAATAACTTTGTTGCACAGACTACCTCAACACCCTCTCAGGGATCTGGAGGAAAGCTATGTTTCCTTACTTTTTTTGGCTACATGCACTCAGCAGGAGCCTCCTGGAGGAACAGAGGTTTTCCTGTGTTTTCAACAGCGATAGGATCAGTGACCCCAAACAAGCAGAGGACCTCAGTGCGCTCCTGACCGTTTGGATTTCTGCCTCAGCCCCTAGAAAACAAAACACTGGAGCAAAGCATCAGCACCTTTCATAGCACCCTCACCTCCTGGGCCCAGCGTGGGTCCTACACAGCGAGCTGCTGGGAGCTGCAGGACCCCCCAGCTCCAGCCCCACACTCACGCACACCAACTTTCCTGGTGTCCTGATGTCCCCAAGTCACACAGCATAACCCCTCCTCATGGACATGAGAACCCACGGACTTTTTGCACGCGAGTCTCTGACCATCAGCCCTCACAAGGTTGATGGCTTTCATGGTCCCACAGCTCTGGCAGAGTCCATTAAATCAACTTAGAGGTAAAAAGCAGTTTTAAGTAATTTAGGAATATTTCAGATTTGTGTTAGGATGAAATTGAGACCTGCATTAAAAAATTGGTTATAAAAACTCAGACAGGAGAGAGTATTGCTGAGGTGACTGCATCAAATATTGGTACTTTGAGGCCATCCCACCTCTTCTCTCTTCAGCCCAACAAAACCTCTCCCTGCAAGGCACTGATGAGCAGCAGTATGTTTCAGAGCAAAGTTTGTCTTAACAGATCATCAGAGAAACCCCAAAACTTCCCTATCAGCTCAGGTAAGAAAACTCATCTGCCCTTTTAAACCACCAGAACCATTCCCTGTCTCCATCCCACATCTGTTAGTGGGTTGAACTTGCATGTTCTGGTTTTTCCTATGCAGAGTTCCAGTTCCCAGACCAGGGCAAACCAGAGAACACAGCACGAGGGCACTGTTTCTGGTTAACACGAGCACTGCCTGGCTGCTGCTATCCACAAGCCCCAAAGACACGCTCTGGTGTGACCCAGCACCAGGAGGAACATGTTTCTGGCTTGTGCTTTCACCTCAACACCTCCTCCTGGTCAGGACTCCCTGCAGACTGCAGCCTCAGCACAGCCCATGCTTTGCCCTTTGAGCAGGATCTGTCAGGGGACCCCAGGGCAGCACCCCAACGCACACCTGACCCAAATGACTTCACGTCCACAAGCTCTTGGAGGTCACAGACATTTTTCACACTGTGATTGCAACAGTGAGTTTTAGAGCATTTCAAGAAGTTCTCCCGAAACTACGACCCATCTCACGTCAGTTCTGCTCTGAACAACTCTTGCAATCAAGCAGGCTCCGGTGAACGTCATCCGAAATCATGCATTTTGGGGAAGATGTGTTTCACAACCTCCTCCACCTACAGGGCTCACACTGGCATCAGCTGCCACGCTCTGACCCCTGCTTTGGGAGTAATTTCCTGGGCACTCCGCCAATGTAAACGTATTTTAGAGTATAAGATAAAAAAAATAGTTCCTCTACAGAAAAAACTCATTTGTACTCACTACGGAAATCCCTTCTGCTTGTCTAGACTTTCAAAAATTATTGCAACAGTGACAAGTGGCATCTCTGAACAGTGACACTCAGAAAAACACAGACTGCTCTGCAACACCTTCTGAGAAAGCAGCTACGCAGCCTGACAGCTCCGTGCCTATCAGCAAGGCAGCCAGTGCAAAACACAAAACAAACAACACCTCTAGAACTCCACAGTCAGGGCAAGCCAGGCTGTGTCTGGCAGCAACTCATCTCTCAGCCATCAGCACTCTAGCATCATCACACCCAATTAAAAATCATTTGCACGTCGGGTCCCGCTGCCTGCAGGAATCCATGAGCCTCTTGCTGTGCCAGCCCCGTGGTCTCTAAGAACATTTGCAGATTTCCAGTTCGTAATTCAAGAGCCACAGATGAAACGTTCCCCAAAACACAATAAGATGTACTGTGTAAAAATACAGATTTGTCAGCAGGCAACGCTCTAGACAGAGGGAGCCCATTAACATCAGCCAGCAGCCCTGCACAACAATGCTTCCCCGACCAGCACAGCCTCATGGGGCTCATTACAAAACCCCCTCCACACACTGCGAAGTTCCTTGGAAATCCACGTTCCAAATGCCAGAAGCAAGAGAGCAGAACAGTTGCATAAACTGTTTTTCCACCACAGCTCTGTCCAGCTGAACACCTTACGGTGTGTGGTGGCAAAAGCAAACCCACCCCTCGATGCAGACAGCTGCAGCCCCATCGGGAGCCACGCACAGTGCCTGGGTGCAGGCGACCACCCTGAAAAACTTCAGCATCACCATGGGCAGCACTGGAGTCAGGGCCATGTCCTCAAAAACCGTTCCAGGTCTGCAATAAGCCGCTAGGTCGTGCCTGGGCAAGGCAGTTACGCAGTAATAGATGTTGTCGACATGGGTGTCAGATGGCGTGCGCAGATAGGTGGGTGATCATTTACCCGAGTACAGTCCCTTATCTCATACCTCCTCCCCAATCCAGGAGGCAATTTCAGTTGTAAAATCCATGAAGGAATCGAACGTTCAGTTGTTATACTTGGAAAGCAATAGTTGGCTCAGGGGAACGGGATTAGAGCACAACACTTAAAGCACGCTCCTAAGCAAAATCCACAAAGATCATTTCAGAAACCGAGCGAAAATAAGGCAGAGAATTAAAATTAAGAAGAAAATTAAGAAACTTTAAGCCCACGGACACTAAAGTGAAACTGGCTGAAAGCAAGCTGCTCTCCATGGGCTCTTCCCCACCCCAAGTTTTTACAGAAATCAGCAGGGTGCTTTCACAGATCACACCCACAAAGGGAAAGGTTACCTCTCTGCAGCTGTCCCTGTCTGCCCGCCGGGGAGAGCCTCCGTCCCGTCACCATGTCAGCACGGGGAGCCGAAGCGATCTGCAAGGGAACACACCACGAATTCCCGCGGCTGAGCTGAAGGCCAGATATTTATGCCGCCGGGAGAACTGGGACAGATCCAGCGACGGCTCTGAAATTTAAACACACACTCCCTCTACTGCACGCTGCAACCATCTGCCGGGGCGAGCCCCAACACTGCACGCTGCCTTTGCCCTGTGCTGCCACATTTACAGCTCAATTACCCCCAATTCTCACGATCATGTGTGAAGTTGATGTCAAAGCACAGAGCTCACTGGAAAGGTCTGCTGTGGCCACGAGGCTGTCTGCTAACTCAGCTTGCTTCATCCCTCCTTCAGATGCTGCACGGAAGTTACTGCAACTTTAATGAACCTCTCTTTCTTGGGTTCTTGAAACTTAAGGATCTGACAGAGTTCATCCCTCTTAGTTTTCCTGATAACGTTGCAAATGACTCTGTACTAATTTCAGGAGAGCAGTAAGAGACCACTGCTGGAAAAAAAAATGGCACTCAAGACTTTGAGCCGAAGGACGTAGAGAAAATATGCTCTATTTTTAGACACAGTTATGCAGACTAACTGGACTAACATATTAAACAAAGATGTTGTGAACACGATGCTGCTTGAACCCAAGTACCCTCCCTGACATTGCACAGGCTCAGCTGCTCCTCCCACCCTGATGGAAAGGCCCCGTCCTGCTGTGCTGCCCCTTCCAACACAGCACAAGGCAGCTGAGCACCAACCCCACACCTCCTGCACCCCCAATGAGCACCAGGAGCTGCCCAGGACAGCAGGAAGGAATGAAGCAAATCCCCATAAACCAAGGCCACAACTCCTTGTGCTCCTGGAAAGGCTTCTAGGGTGGGTACAGAGTGGGCTGAGCAGCACCAAGCATCTCCAGGGAAGGCACGAGTGTGAGCCTGGAACACACAGGCTCACAGCAGGACGCTACGGCTGCAGCAGCTTTCTCATCCCCCAAATCCCGAAACAGAAGGCAGTTTTCCCCAAACACCAAGACAATGTTTTTAATCAACTTCTTGATGAGGAAAGGTAATAAGGCCATTACATCCCCACTGGCACATCAGGAGCTGGCTTTCTTCATTTCCACCAGCAATAAAACCCATCCCTGACTCGGTAGCAAAGCTGACAGTGTCAACGAGCACATGAATCACGCATGGGGAGTGCAGGAATCACACCCTGGGCTTGCTCCCATCACAGGGCAGAGCGCTGGCTGCTGCTGCCAGCGGTCTGAGCATTAACACATCACTGGCTCACCTCGTGCTGCTCGCAGGGAAGTGCCAGGGCATGCCCAGCACCACGGCACACAGGGCAATGCCTGCAGCAGCTCAGCAGGGCACAGAGGGAGCTGCCAGCACATCCTCCTGACAGCTTCCTCCTGCAGTCCTGGCTGATAAGTCACAGGGAAAACTCACACCTACCACAGCCCGGGGTGCATCTGTATCAGGCGGGGAAAGGGATTCTCCTGAAGGCAGCAAGGGAGGTTGCACAAAGAGAGACCTCGGGAGGAGGGCTGAGGGATCAGCAAGTAGGATGTGGGCTGATACACGGGGACCACAGCTGCACCCTGGGTCCCTCAGCATCAGACACGACACACGCAGCCACGACCCCGCAGCGCATCCGATGCTCAGCACCACAGAAACCCTCACACAGGGGCTTTCCCAGTATGTCAGCAAGCAGGAGGCCTCCCAGCCCAGCTGCTGGAGGAGAGGTGGCCAAGGCTGCTGGGAAGAAGCCAGTCTCACTGGGAGGCTGTGAAGCTCCCAGACACAACACAGCCACTGGCCAGCGGATGCTGTGCTGGTGTTCTGCTCCCTGCCAAGCTGCACCTCCAGCCTCTCTGTGCCCCAATTTCCCATCCAGGGACACTAAAACACACCTACCTCACAAATATGCTTTCAGCCCTAACTCATTGGCTTCTGTAAATAAGCTGCAAGCTCGTAAACAAGTGGGGCAGTTAAGCACTGTCTGAGGCGGAGTCAGCCACTGTCAGAAGGATAACCAGGCCAGGAGACATTCTGACCCCAAAAAAGGGGAGGCCAAAACACTTCGAGGCAACAGCAGGATCCTTGTTGCTTGTAACAACAGCCCCTGGAGGTGGCCAGCAAAGAAGGAAAAAATGCAACAGGATGGAAGAACAGAACAGAGGAGGGAAGCAGGAGGTGAAAGAAAATTAGGTCTTGTTCACCTGCTTCTGCACGCTGCTTTACCTTTCACCCAGGACTTTTTACAAGCGATTCTTAAGCTAATTAAGAGCTACAGTCAATGCAGGCATCACAGTTGGTGCCACCCTGCCATGGAGCAGGAGCTCACCGGGGTCAGCCCTACCTGGGGCCAGCACCTAGCAAAGGTGGCAGCCCCCTGCCCCACTGCTGGGAGCAGCACAGGGACCCCAGCAGCTGGCAGGACAGCATCACGGCCTTCCCACCCCAATGGCTGCCCACCACCCCCCGACACCCTGGGGGACGCTGTCTGCCCCAGAGCCGTCCGATCTTCTGCCTCTCCTCCCTGCCCAGATCCCAACAGAGCCCCTCGGGGGTCCCCTGAAGCCACACACCCTGGGGACAGCCGTGTCCCTGAGCCCCCCTCAGCCCCCTGGCTTCCCCCCCTCACAGACACNGCGCGTCACCGCGCCCGCCCTGACGCCACCGCATACCCAGCGCCCCGCAGCCAATCGGCGCCGCCGGGACGGCCGTGCCGCGTCACCACGGCAACGGCCCAAGCCCGGCCCGG
>WBMW01001137.1:319388-353923 GCA_013396635.1 Penelope pileata | reverse complement strand
TCGAACCGTTGGTAAACCGCAGCGCTGCCGATCGGATGCTGTGTTTCACAAGTACAGGCTCCGTTCCTTCTGTGGTTAGTCAAGATGCAGCACAGCTCTCAGGATGGCCCTCATAAATGCAGATGTGGAATCGTAGAATCACGGAACCATAGAAGGGTTGGGTTGGAAGTGTCCTTAAAGATCATAGAACGGGTTAAAGGGTCCTTAAAGATTTAGAACCATAGAATGGTTGGGTTGGAAGGGTCCTTACGCCCCCCCCAGCTCAGCTGCCCAAAGCCCATCCAGCCTGGAACCAGCTCCAGGGATGGGGCACCCACAGCTGTGGGGCAGCCACGTTTAAACCAGGCCTGGCAGTGCTGGAGCCCTCAGCCGAGGGCTCAGGGCCATGTGGTGTCGGAGCTGTGGGCCTTGTAAAACCCTCACATGGGGAGTGCTGGGCCTCTGCAAACACACACACGCTGTGACCCATGGGCAGCTCCGGTTTTTTTGCAGGAGGTCCCGTGGGCACAGTGCAGGCCATGCACATGGTGGAAGCCACAGGGAGCCACCATGTCCCCACACCCCGTGAGCTCTCCGTGTGACCCCTCTGCAGGGGTTTGTTCTTAGGCCCAGGTGTTCTAGTGCTGCTGACTCAGGAGGCTCCAGGAGGACCAGGCTGCCTGCAGACCTGGCGGCTGACTGAGGGCAGCTGCTGACACAGGGTGTTCCCTTCACGCCTGTCCCTGCGGTGATCAGCGTGTGGCTTTCTGCTGTTAAGAGCAAAAGCAACGTTCTGAGGAGCTGGTTTCAAGGAAAGGCTCAGCCACAGAGTTGGGGAGAGGCGATGGCAGTTCACCACCAGGATGCGGCCCGCTGTCTGCTGGGGTCACGGAGCCCTTCTGACACAGCCATGGCACAGAGCTGGGTGGAGGTGGCCATTTTCCTCCTGGCACAGGTGTGGCATGGCACGTACCTGCCCTGACACAGGGAAAAGATGGAGCTAATGAGCTGAGGAAGGAGGGTGCTGCCTCCTGTCAGTTCCCACCCTGTTTCCTTCCCAGCTGTCTTCCTCCCTGTTCCTCCCTCTGAGGAGCTCATGGGGACGAATACACTGTGCCGGGGTCACCCTGGGAGGCTGCAGAGATTGGTGCCACACCTGGAGGCAAGCAAAGCCTCAGCCCCAGGGGCACAACGTGTTGTGAAGGTCCTGCTCCCCCCAAGTGGAGAGATCCTGAGTTCAAGCAGAACAGCCGGGATGGCACACTGTGACATGTCACAGAGCCAGGCAGGGACTCAGCTCTGTTTGGGGACCGTTTTGGGGATGCAGTGACCAGGCACTGCGCTTGAGACTGCTGCTCTTACACTGCAGTCCCCTACAATGCCCCACAGTACCACAGTGAGGAGGAGGAGAGGTGGCAGATGTGACCTGCCACAGCCCCTGGCTGGCAGGGACAGGCCCCGGGGACGTCACCATGAAGGCTGCGGCCACTCGTGCCCCTCTGTGCGTTGGCAAAGCTGTGTGGGACCAGGGCACGGGGCCACCCCCGCAGACACACAGAGCTGCTTTGTCCTAGGGCAGCCACGTCATGGCACATGGGCCTGTGACAGTGGCCGCTCAGCATGGCACAGTTGGAAATAATTGTAAGAAAGGAGCACTGTGAAAACTAGGGGGGGATGGAAGAGCTCTGTGAGCAAAGGCTGAAAGCCACATGAGTAGGAAACAGATTGTAATCTCCCTAACGAACTGCAGTTGAACATCATGAGCAACTGTGAGCCTGGGTTTGGTGCAGTGGCTGTTTTCAGAAGGGTACTCTGTGCCCAAAGTCACAGGCAAAGGGGACTGTATTTAGCAGAGGTGCTTGAAAAAATGAATCTCTGTGGTTTGGAGGTTTTTTTTTGTTTTTTTTTTTTTTGTGCTAAGAGGTTTGCCAGAAGACTTGGCTTTTGTTCCTGTCTTTCAGGGAACAAATTACTGGAAGGAGACAGGCCAGGCCAGCGTTGCTGGAGGGAGCTGACCCGTCCACCTGCTGCTGGAGCAGACAGAGCCAGCCCAGCTGCCTCTCCAGTCCTTCCCGTTGCCTTCTGCAGGCCTTGGACCAGACCTGCAATGGGACTCCTGAAGGAGGGAGTCCTGCAGTCCAAGGGTGAGAATGCAAATCCAGAGCACCGCTCCCTTCCTATACAATCAATTAATTATAAAGGTATCGGCCCTCCCAGAAGATACCCCTTTGCCAGTTCATCCATGGCCAGTCCAACAACGCCTGTGTCCCTCTTGGCCCTCCACAGACCAAACCAAAACCCATGGGGTCTCTTTTCTTTTATTGGGCTCTTTTCTGCAGTGGGAACCCAGACCCTGCACTGCACTTGAGGAATGTCAGGTGCCTGCAGGGCCACAGACGTGCAGGGAACGAGGTCTGCGGGCCAGTGGCTCCAAAAGCTTTATTACTTCTTAGTTTGTACTGACATCTATGTGATTCCAGTGACTCACAACCACCTTCAGGGAATGCGTTAGTTAAGGATGTCCTGGTCCACCTGGTCAGGGCCAAAAGTGCCCTTTCTGCCCTTTCAGCCTAAGGGCTGCCCTGGAGGCACCTTTGGAGGACCACGCACGTGGGCACGGCAGATGATGCAGTTGGCATCGCTGGTAGAAACCAAGGGGGAATGGCAGTCCTGGGCCACACGGTCCAGACCCACTGGTGTCATCTTTAGGCAGCGTTGGTGTGCAGGGAGGTGAGTCCAGACCCCACACTGGGCAGCCTGGAGGAGGAGATGGCCCCACTGCCTTCTGCCTGAGGTCCTGGCACGTTGTGGCTGCAGCGTGGGAGTATCTCTGCCCTACATGTAGTCACGTGTGGGCTCTGTGCTGGTCTCCACTGGTCTCCATCCCGAGATGACCGGTACCAGGCCTGCTGGCCCTGCAGCTCCCTGCCGGGCTCTGCCATCCTCCCACTAGTTGGAGGGCTCTGTGGCCATGGTGTCCGTGTCCAAGGATGGCAGTGGGCTGCTGTTCCCACCATTGCTCACGTTTTCCTTGCTGCTGTCCCTCACAGGGTCACTGCCTTTATCCTCCACTTTCTGCATGAGTTTGAGGGAGGAGTCTCTCCGGCCCAGGACAGGGTGGTAGCCAGCAAAGCCTCCTCCGCTCGCGTTTGTACGCTTGTCTGGGAATGGACAAAAAGCACAGGGTCTCATTGCCAGAGGCAATTGTCAGTGAGGGTCCCAAAGAGGGAATGGGGCAGGAGAATCAGCAGCGCTGAGCTGCGTGCCCAGGGGAAGGTCTCCTACCTCCTGGCTCGATGGGGTGCATCAGGCGGTTCATCTGCACGTTCCAGTGCTTGACGTTGGTGCTGGCCTGCCGCAGCTTGCGCTGGGCCGCCTGCAAGGAGATGAGGGGATCGTAGAGTTGGAGGAGAGGGAGAGCCAGGACCGCTGGCAGGTCCCTATGCCTGGGCTTGAGGCTCCCTCTGGGGTGGAGGGAGCTCACCCTCCATTAGGTCTTCTGCTCCTCCTGCTCCCACCCTTCCCTTCTCCACATGCTCACATTGCTGCTCTCTACAGGGACACCAGGAGCCAACAAACCGCCCTAAGACACAGCTCAGAAAACCCAGAGCTGCACGGCAAGGAAGTGCCAGCATAGTGGTTTCTCCAGTGCCCGCCCCATCAGCAGACTTCTCACAATAGCATCTGCCAGCACGGCAAAACGAGGTCAAAAGGGGCACAGAGCCTCTTTCCTGCTTCCCTGGCCTTGTGAGCTGATCACTGAGCCTGGCACAGCTCTGCAAACCTCCAGGAGCAAACCTCGGGGCTGCTTTCCCAGCTGCAACCTGAAATCCAGCCTGGCTAAGCAGACTGTGTGACAGCTGGGTGTGTGCAGCAGGTCCCTGTGGTGCCTTGGTCCTACCCAGCACGGAGATGACACAGAGGAGGGCTGGGAAGTCCCCTGGGGCTCTCAGTGTGATGGGAAGTGGCACCAATGCGATGCTTACCATGACGTCTTGGTCCACGCGCTGCCGGTTCACTCTCACTTCTTCCAGCTGCTTCTGGGCCTCTTCCAGACACTTGTTCTTGTTCTCCATCTCCTGCTTGAGGACTTGCTTCTCCAGCTGGGTTTTGATGATGTATTCTTCCTGCTCCTCCTTCAGCTTCATCAGCTGCTTCAGCTTCTCCTCTTCCTCAGCCAGTAGCCTGCCAAGAGCGTGCCAAGAGGTGAGGACATCCCTCTGCCCCTTCATCCACCAGCTCCCCCATTCCTGCTGGCATCACGGGGCAAATGTTGGTTCCCCGGGGAGAAACTGACGACAGTGGCATCACCCTGGGGAGCATCTCTGACCCTTCCCCTGGAGGAGAGGAAGGAATGCTCCAGTCCTACCTGGCCTGTGCATATCTCACAGACTCCTCATCCTGCCGCGCTTTCACCTCCTGCTGCAGGGCCTCCTGGAGCCGCTCCTGCATCTCCTCCAGCTCCGTGATGCGCTTGCGCTGCCGCTCGGCCTCCGCTTCCTTCAGGACCATCTCTGCCTGCATGGAGGCGCGTGCCTGCGGCAGGGAGAGGAGCTGTCAGCACGGTGCTGGCTGAGCACCCATGGGTGCCTGGGGCCAGATGTCCCCCACACCATGAGGAGAGTGCTCCAGAGCAAGGCTGCTTCCCTGTTTGGGAGAATGCTTCTTGAGGAGGCAGCCCTGGCTTCCAACATTGGCTGCAAGGACAGGCACAGCCAACCCAGCTGCCTCTCAGCTTCATGTACACTGGAGCACGGTGTCCTCACCTGCCCTTTGGGTATGGCGTGTGCTGACCCCTCCATCCCTTGTCCCCACTGTGTGCACCACCATCACCAGAGGTCCCAGCAGTGTTATTGCAATTGCTCCTAAAAACTCCTCCAACCCTCCTGGGCTGACCTGGCCAAGGGTCCCCCTAAGCCACCTCCACAAGTGACACAGCAGGACCTTCAGTTTACACCCACCTGCTCAGCTTCCCGCAGTTGGATCTCCAGGGTCCTCTGCATCTCCTCGTGCTGCTGCCTCCGCCGCTGCTCCTCCTCCTGCAGCAGTATCTCTGCCTGCCTCTGGGCCTCCTTCAGCAGCTCCAGCTCCTGCAGCTTCCGCTCCTTCTCCTCCTGCAGCTGCTTGAGCCGCTGCGTCTCCTCCTCCTTGGCTGCTTTGCGCTGCTCCCGTTGCTCGCGCTGCTCCCGTCGCTTCTGCTTCAGGTCTTTGTGCAGGGACTTCTTGCCTTCGGCCTGCAGGCGGATGGCAGTCTGGATGGCTGTGGAGGGAAGGAGGGTGTCAGGGGGGTGCAGGATGCTGGGGAGGGGGGCACTGAGCGGGCACGGGGCACAGACCTAACGTCCACTCCTGGCGCTGCCGGGTGTCGGAAGCGCTCATCTCGTACGTGCGGGACGAGGTCTTCACGCAGAACATGCACCTCTTCCCGTCCCGGTCAGGCAGCACCTGCAGGGAGAGTCATAAAGTAATCTCCTGAGTTGGAAGGGACCCACAGGGATCATTGAGTCCAACCCCTGGCTCCACACAGGACTACCCAAAACCAAACCATATTCCCAAGAGCATTGTCCTTGAACTTGAACTCCAGCAGCGTGGGGCCCCACTGCCCTGGGCAGCCTGTGCCAGTGTCCAGCCACCCTCTGGTGAAGAACCTTTTCCTGATATCCAGCCTGGTATTTATGCATAACAGAGACTGATGAATCCTTGCTAATTACCACTCACATTATGTTATAGCTAACTCTTTGCTTGGGGATTAGGACTCTCTTAGTTGGAACAGAAGGTGAGAGTACTGCTGTTGTTTCAGAGACGTGGGCCATTGTGAAATTTTCATAAATGCCAATGGGTAAGGGTGATGCCCACAGTGATGGAGAAATGCAGGGAGAGATGGAGAGCTTGCTTCTGAAAGATGGAGGAAGAAGACAAACCTATCCATCTCTTCCCACCACAACAGCACAATCACAAAAAAAAAGCCCACAGGACCCAAACTCGCTTCCCAGCAGGACATGGGTTTGTGGAAACAAAGACAAGACAAAGCCTCGTGGCTGTTGGAGCAGAGCAGCCCTGGTGCTCTGATCCAAACATGGAGTGCTATCCACCCAACGCTGCTGGAACGAAAACAAATGGGAAAGCCACACCACCACAAACAGAGCGCATGGGATGGCATCACCCCTACATGCATGGGGGCAATCAGTGGGATGAGGGCCACGATGATGCCCCAGACCCATGTGGGAGGTGTTGTCCCTGCCCTGAGCCATGGCCCGGGCTGTACCTCCACGCAGCAGTGCTTGTCCAAGGTGATGCTCCCCTTCTTCTCCTTCCGTTCCTCGCTCATGTAGTAGGACAGGGCGCTGGGCTTTAGCATGAACCACCGCTCTGACCAGTTCCTCCTCAGCTGGCCCTTCTTCCAGAGGTAGCCCTGCACCCAGGAGACACGGGGTTCAAAACCGGGCTGTGGGCAGGATGGGTGGTTGCATAACAACATGGAAACCACGTCCTTAAGGACTGGGAGAAGACCAGAAATATCCCCCAGAGAGGGGCCAGCTCCTTGCGAAGCAGGTTGTGCCCCAGGAGGCGTGGGGTCCTTGCCTGTTTGAGCACGTCCTCAATGACCTCCTGGTACACCTCCTCCACGGCCATGCTGATGGCCTCCTGCTCGATGCCCCGCAGGAGCCGCCCTGAGTTCACCATGTCCAGGAACTGCCAGACCGTCAGGCCGCCCTGTCCCTGCGGCTCCTGGGACAGGCAGTCGTCCAGCTCGCAGGAGTTCAGCTCCACGTTCATGGCCGTGCAGATCTTCTTCAGCAGGTACTCCACCTGCGGGGACGGGGAGCTCGGCATCACGGAGAAGTGAGAGCCGTTCCCACCCCACAGCCACCAGCAAGGACCAATGAAACCCATTCTGGAGGACCTAAGACCACATCCCTTCCCAGCCTGGAGATGCGGGAGCCTTATCACAAAGGTAGAACTTGATGATCCTTGAGATCCCTCCCAACCCAAGCCATTCTATGATTCTATGAAGGTGTGATGGTTGATGGTAATGGGCAAACTCTTCCAGACTCAGGACATTGATTTTGGGTCAGAGCTTGACCATCACATGGGGTTTTTCCTTTTGACCATGAGGCTTGAGTGCTTTTGGCTTGTTTCTCTGAAGAGTGAGAAAACATCTCATAAGTCAGTGCTTCAGGTAGAACTCCCAGCACTGCTGTCCCCAGACCCAACCCACAGAGCAGGTGTCCACCCACAGCCGCAACCTCAGCACCGCTCTGGTTTCCAGCTGACCTCGTAAGAACACTGGGGAGGAGCAGGGAAGGGGTCCCTGCAAGGGAGGTGAGCATCACTTCAGAACTATCAATTGCTTTAAAAATAGAATCATTGAATATAACATAGAATAATAGAATGGTTGGGTTGGAAGGGTCCTTAAAGATCACAGAACCATAGAATGGTTGGGTTGGAAGGGTCCTTAAAGATCATAGAACCATAGAATGGTTGGGTTGGAAGGGACCCCAAAATCCCCCCAGCCCCACCCCTGCCATGGGCTGAGTGCCCCCCAGCTCAGCTGCCCAGGGCCCATCCAGCCTGGAACCACCTCCAGGGATGGGGCACCCACAGCTCTCTGGGCCCTGTGCCAGGGCCTCACTGCCCTTGTAGAAAATAATTGCTTCCTAATATCTCATCTAAACGAGCCCTCGTTTAGCTTACAGCCATTACCCCTTGTCCTATCTTCCCAACATAATGTCAGGACAACTTACTTCAGCTCAAGTTCTGCTGCCAGCTCTCCTGTACCTGCAGAACTAGAGACCAGGGAGGGGGGTAATGGGGAACGGGGGGAGCCATGCAGCAAGGTGAAGCAGCAACATGCCTCAGCCCAGCGGGATTTCCCCCTCCTCCTCATCTATTTAGGAGAAGGGTAATAATTTAATTGGTTTATTTTTCTTCTTCTTCTTTTTTTTTTCTTCAAGCTCAGCCTTGTGAGCAGAAGGATGATTCATTTTAGCTGGGGAACAGGAAACACCTCACCCAGGGTGCAGGAAGTGCGGTTGCCCTCGTACATGTGCGCAGCACTGCGTTTCTTTTCAATTTTTGGTGCTTTTTTTTTTTTTTTGATCGTTGGGTTATTTTAGTTTGTTTGTTTTTTTGATGTTTCGGGGCTGATCTCGGGGTGAGATGCTGCCCCAGCAGGTGGGAGCTGCTCGCCCAGCTGAGCTCCATCCCCGAGTGCTGCCTGGTGGAGCCGCTGTTGGCTTTGGAGCTCCCCACATCCACCATCGTGCTCATGGGGCTTCCACCTGACCCCTGGACAATGGAACACCTCCCCCTCCAAATGCTGCCTGGAATTTGGGGATTACCTCCCCAAGCTGCCTGGGCACTCGAGCTTAACTCTGCAGATTCTGGGCAGCGGCTGAGCTCTTGGTGGCAGCGGGCATGGATGGGGACAGCTGGGTCTGCTCTGCCACTCCATCATGGGGGCACGGGCTGAGATACAGCCCCGTCCCACCTGGCCGTGGTGAGCACCCCATCACCATCACAACAGGGTTCCTTGTCATCTTCTCTTTCTCCCCCGTGAAAATCAGGAGGAGTCCTCCAACGCCATGCCCAACCCAACTGTTGGGTGAGCTGCAAGGGCTCCAGGAGCAGCCCCAGCAGGAGCTGAGCTCTTGGTTGGAGGCCTAAGAGCTGCCATATTCATTTCCCAGCAGGCAAAAGAGCTGCCTCGTCCAACCACGGACATCTAAGATGCTAAGACATCTCTATTTTAGAGGCTTCAGCATCTCGGAGGGTTCCTCTGGCTGCTCTCAGTCCCCCCCTTCCAATGGGCACGGCTGCTCCTCCCACCCCGGGGCACCACGTCTTGCAGGATGTGATGAGGCAGCGTAGGAAGGACGTGTGGGGAGCGATAGCGGGACACGTCAGCCCAAAGCGAGTGTGGGGAGAGGCGGCTCCTACCTCGTCCGGCACCATGACGAGAGGGTATTTGTCTTCAGACAGAAAGTTGAAGAGACACCAGAGCTTGAAGGCGTCTTGGTGGGATACAACGCTATTCCCGTTCCTGTCAGGCTTGTAATTCTTCTTTGCTGTCAGAGTCCAGCAGAGCTCGTCGAAGTTTTCTTTGACGAAAGCGCCTTCCTCCACCTGCAGACAGGACCCAGGCTGGTGAACATGCTGCAGGGCTGCGAGGGGCTTCTGGGCAAAGCTGCAGGGAGGGCAGAGGCTCCACGCTGGAGGTCCTCTGGCACCTGATGGCAGGGCACATCCCCAGCACAGATCCTGCACTGGTAGGAAAAGTGCTTTGGGATCACTGCAGTGCCTGGGTACCACCACATGACACCTGCCTGGTGGCTGAGCCAAGGATGCTGCAGCTGTGGTAGCCATAGAAATCATAGAATGAAGCATAGGATGGTTGGGTTGGAAGGGTCCTTAAAGATCACAGACCCATACAATGGTTGGGTTGGAAAGGACCCCAGGGATGGGCACCTCCAGGGATGGGGCTGTGGAGCACCAGCAGAGAACACCACAACACACAGCCAGCACCCTGGGCTCTCCCAAGCCCACATCACAAAGGTCTGCATGGTTTTGGGTCACTCTCCTTATCCCATTTGAACAAAAAGAGGAATCGAGGCTCAGGGAAGGGAAGTGTTGTGCCGCCCGCAGGCAGCACCGTGGGCAGGGATGACGCCTCCATTGGCCCCATTGCCCGTCCACGAGCTTCATTGGCCACCAAAAGCCTTCCTCATGGCTGGGCTCGAGACATCACTGGAATTCTTTGTCACTGGAAGGTGGCGGAGACCAGACCCTCCTGGCCATGTCTGCCCGTGCCGTCCCAGCACTTCTCCAACCACGCGGCCAACGCAAGAGCAAACCACAGTCTGCAGCAGCCGAAACCTCGGGGTGCTGGGTACCAGGAACAGCTGAGAGCTCCACTTACCAGGAAAAACCACTTCCCCTCTCAGTCTGCCTATGGGATTTTATTAGTGGGGCCAGAAGGGGTTTAAAGGTCATCTCCAAAGAGCCACGTGGGAAGCTGCAAGGGTTTGGGTCACTCCGCAGTGGGAAGGATGGGCTGTGCTGAGCAGGGCCCCAGAGCCCCTCTGGGAGGCAGCAGGGGAGGGAAGGGTTACGGCCGCCTGCTCCAGGCCCCTGGTGGATTTGGGGCGTGCAGTGGAAGAAAGCTGTTGGTTGCTTTTGCTCTCCTTATGTGCCCAGAGGAAACAAGCACGGAGCCACAACGTTGTGCCGTGTGAGACAAAGGTGCTTTTGAGCCATGGAAAAAGAGAGGAACCCACCCAGCTCCCACCCCAACCTCCTCCATCTCCTCCTTGTTCAGCAGATGGCCTCAAATCCAAACAGGGAGGAGAGGAAGAAGGGCTGGAGGGGGCTGCAGGGTCTCCCTCAGAGCTATTTAGGAAATGCCAGTGCAGCTGAGCCTCCCTCCAGAGGTCTGATGGCATGGGGGCTGGTTGGACCCTTGCCAATGTGACTCATTTCGGCGTTCACTTCCATGTTCCCCAAACTCCTGCATCCCTCTGCCATGCAGACTGGGAGCAGAGGAGATGGGAGATGGGAATGGAAATGAGCCATGGGGGTCAGAGCAGGCACCACGGTCACAGCAGCTCCCGGGGGGGGACGCGGGCTCACCTTGTCCAGGATGTACTTGTTGAGGTAGGGCATGTAGCCCTGGCTGGACACCGGCCCGTCGTCGTCATCTCGGAAATGCTCTTCCAGTGCCACGGGGTCGTGGGGGATGCACAGCACCGTGTACAGGTTGTGGGACAGCACCTGGCCGAGCACAGGGGGAGAGCGGGGTGAAGCTTGGGGCATCCCCAAATATCAACGTTACAACTCATCTGGAAACAGCCAAGAGTGCATTGGAGGTGAACTTTTTCTTACATCCATTTCTTTTCTTTCTTGGCACATGGAGAATTTTTTTTTTTTTTAAAAAAAGGGCCGTTTCAAACATCGCAGAGCAAGCAGGACGTGCTTTGATCTAGACACGATGATAAGAGCTGTGCTGCTTGGCGGCTGCCCGTGGCGATTTCTTGAAAAAACAAATAACGAACGCACCCGACCCCGCAGCCACGTTCTGCGAATGTGTCACGAGGAGAGGGAAAAACGAAAATAAGAAAAGCTTTAAAAGAAATGAAGGTGAGGTTTTGTCTGCAGCGAGAGCAGACAGCAGCGATCTGGAGACACATCATCTCCAGAAACACCACCGCTCCGACCAGATGGGCTTGGTTCCAATCCCCCAACACGGCGTGTTTTGCAGCACCCGAATTTCCCATGTGTTGGAAAGGGGAAGGGTTGCCCGTGAGTGAAGCTATCACCATCCTTAGGCTGCTGGCAAGCAGGAGGTGCTCGGAGGAGAGGCCCGGGCTGGTGCACGCCCTTGCAGCAGGGCTTGCACGGACAGCTTGCATCGAGGAGAGGGGAGATGGTGCACGCAGCGGGGCTGGAAATTTCCTCCCAAAGGAGAAGACCTGCTGGGGCCACACCAGCTGCTGCAGCTGGAGATGATTCTTGCTCAACTGGATTTTCTCTCTCTTTTTTCCCCTCCGGACCGATGCTATCAGCAGACTCCACCCAGACACCACGCGGGCTGCAGCCCCAAGCGCTGCGGCTGCGCCTTTCGGGGTTCAGCACAGCCCCGGGGGCTGTGCAGGGTGGGAGGGATGGAAACACCCCAGGAATCCGAGAGTCCAGAATGAGAGCAGTGAACCACGGCTCACCCTGCCCTTCCCATGCATGGCCTTGTCCCCAGCCCTCACCCTCTGAAGCCCGTGTCCCCCTCTGATGTCCTGTGGCCATGCTGAGCCACAGGGACATGCCATGGGGATGTGCCATAGGGATGTGCCCCACTTAAGCATCTCAGCACCTAGAAGCCCCACGGGGTCCCATGGGCACACCCTGAGCCCCTTGTGTGCCCCTGCACACTGCAGGGCACCATCTGCTTCTTGCTGGAGAGGTCACTCAAAAACCGAAAGTGGGACAAAGCGGGGAGGAAAGCCCTGGCCAGGGCTCGTTGCAGGATGTGTGGGGCTGCGCCAACCCCGTGGAGACAGGGGAAGGGAGGAAACACCCCACAGCCCTGAAACGAGGGAGGGGAGGGGAAAATAACGGGGGGCAGAGAGGGGAAGGGATGCTCTGAGCGGCGAAGCAGAGCCTGCAGAGCGATTTGGTGACGCTGCCTTTCCACTGTGACGTGCAGGGGACGGCCCTGGGCAGCACCCCGCAGCCGGGGGTGGGACACGTCACGGGGCTGCAGAATGGCAGCGCCTTTTCGTCTCCACCGTGGGAGACGCCGGGGGCGATGCCAGGGCTGGGGGTGACCTTTGGGGTCAGAGCGTTGCTCTGTGCATTGAGCACAAACCCCACAGCGGATGGGAGCGGGGACTCTGGCACCGCACAGGGAGTGCTGCTGCTGCCTCAGTTTCCCCTCATGCCCCTCTGCTAAAATTGGAGCATCCCCAGATACTGTGGCAGTGCTGCAGGGAGCCCAGCCCCAGGGAGATGCCCCCTGGAGCCCCTGCCGTGGCCGCCTGCCCTAAGCCGCCCGCTCTCTGCAGCAGGAGGGATGTCAGCAGAGTCTCCCCATCCCATCGGCCGTGCCCCATGGCTCAAGCACAGCCCTGTGGGCTCCCCCGGGGGGGTTTTCACTTGTATGTGCCCAGATGAGCAGCTCTCAGCTCTCGCCCTGGCTGAACCGCCGGCCCCAGCCTGTGCCAAGAGCCCTTTGTGCATTCAGCAAGCATGGGAGCTTCAGCCCCGGCCAGGCAGCGCCTTCCTTCCTGCCCAGGGGTTGTTATGGGCTGTGCTGAGCACCCGGTCCCCATGGCACCACGATGCCCAGAGACCTGCACAGGCCGTGGGCTCTGCCTCCAAAGGAGCTCGGGACGGACATCTGCCAGCCACGAGCACCCTGTCCCCACCCCAGGGACATCGCTGTGGGGTCATCGCCACTGCCTCCCAACCACACTTCTTAGGGAAAAGAAACGCAGAAAGTGCCCAAACCCTATCAGAACTGCCCCAAATTTGGGTGTTCAAAGCTCTCCAGCAGCGTTTCTGATCCCAAGCAGCTGTGAAGGCAGAGCTCAGGGCAGCACCGGGAAACCCAGCGCTGGGACTGCTGAGCAAACCGCTGCTGCAACAGGGCCAGGGCCAGAGCAGAGGAGCAAAATGCACCCAGATGGGCAGAGCCCCTGCGTGCTCAGCTCCCTGCGTGCCCACGGCCCTCCCAGCTCTGCCAACGGGGAGGCGATGGCACAGAGAGGAAAAATCCTCCGAGCCCAGGCCCTGTGCGTGCCCGTGCTGGGAACAGAAACGCCCCACATCTCTCTGCTCACAGCACCCGACCACAGAACCGTCCTTCCTTCCCGTGCAGATACGCACCTACCTACACACACACTTGTTGCATAGGAGTGTACATGCAAAGAGCTAAACTACTGAACCCTGCAGCTTCCCACAGCTTTGAAATGCTGCTGATTTCCTTCTGCACTGGCTGAGGAATGGAACACCCATCTCCTGAGGCCTTTCTTGTAATCCAGTGGCAGCTCCTGGGTTGAGCAGTGCTTTTGTCCCCGTGGCTGCAAACCCTGCAGCCCCCCACCTCGTTCCAGCCCCTTCTTGCAGCAGCACGCAGGGGTTAGGGGGCAGAGCACAGCCTTTGTCATCATCTCACGCCCTGAGGAGGAATTTCAGGAGAGCACGGAGCTGCTGGGCTTGCTCGAGCCATCAGCCTGCGAGAGCCGGGCTGCTTCTCCCCAAACCTACAGGCAGAGGGGCTGCTGGCCGTGGGGTTGGGCAGAGCTGGGTCCTGCAAGCAGCGTGGGTTTGGGCGATGGGCAATGGAAACGAGGTCTCCCCAAGCGGAAAGTTGTCCTGAACTGAGATGCGCAGCGGAACGAGCGCTGCTGGGTGTTTCCAGCACCCGTGGGCGTGCAGAGCCTCTCCCACTCCCCAGGCTGCTGCCTGGTGGAAGAACAGCGAGGGGTGAACGTGTGCTCACCACGGAGCTGCTGTCCCCAACCCCTGCACGAGGGGCTCACAGCCGCCCCGTCCCTGCTGCGTGAGCTCTCCAGGAAATTGCTGCCAAAACCGTGGGCTGCGTGGGCTCAGCATCACCTCAGTGCTGTTCATGGTGTCGCGTTCAGAGCACGGCTTGCTCCCTCAGGGCTGAGCACCAACAGCTTTGGGATTTTCCTGAATTTCTGCAGATGTTTCTGCACTTTCAGGTGTCAAAAAATTGCACATCCAGCCCTCGGCTGATGGCTCTGGAGCCATCAGGCTGAGCCCAGCTCCGTTCAGGTCCCTGTGTCCCCACTGGGCAATGCCACGCGGGTCCCTGAGGGCTCTTTGCCCCCATCCCACCACGTGCAGCCCCAGCACGAAGCACCGGGGGTGCCCGCAGAGGCACAGCTCACGGGAGGAGCTCAGCTCCTCCAAACCCCTGCGTGCAAAACTGCAGCTTTTGCGCAAAATGTGCCCCCCCACCCCGAGCCCAGCACCCTCCCTGCACCCTGCCCTGGGGGAAGCCCTGGAAAGCAGGAGGAAAAGGAGGAAAAGTTTTCTTTGCAGAGTTTCACAACCCATCCCAAGGCTCCCAGTCCCCCTGACACAACGTTTCATGCTGTTTTGCATGGCTCTAGCTCAGGTCCTTTCCCTGCGTGCTCCCAACTGCGTTTCCAGCCCCGGTGCCAGTGGAAGAACCGGGCTGAGACTTTTAAGCAGCAATAAAAAAGCAATCCCAGCCTTTGCGAAAGCCAAAACAAAAATATCGGTAACTGTTACGAAAGCGGTGCCAAAACCTGGCGGATTCAACCTGGAGGCAGACAAAAGAGTTTTTATAAATAATTCTGGCGCCGGGCTGAGCTCAGAGCCTGCTGCAAAGGTGCAAAGGGGGTGGAGGGAAGGGGAAATCAGAGCTGTTGAAGCAGTGATGCGTTGCTGCTGGCCCCGACCGCCGCCGAGTTTTAGTTTTTAAAGCGTTCTCCCTTCAGCCCCGACCCTGGCAGCAGGAAGCAGCAAGATGGGCTCCGGGGGGTGAGAAACTGAGCACGAATTTGGGCCGATCGTTGGGCGTCAGAAACTAAAAACACCAAAAAAATCAGATTTCACCCCATTTTCACATTGAAAATCCATTTGCGCATTAATTCCTCGCTAGTAATTCCTTGCTACTGATTCCTTGCTACTTCCCCCCACCTTGCTGTTTTTTTTTTTTTTTTTAATTTTTAAAATGGAGGTGAAGCAGAGATGGAGAACTTCATGGGACAGTGGCATCGAGTGTGGGGTGATGGCGAGGCCCTCAGTTCCAGCCCTGTGCCACCCCCCCGGGTACCCCGAGGGCTGCAGAGCATCCTCTGAGCCCCCCCGCAGCCCCCCAGGAGCCCCTGCTGCCCCCGGGCACTCACTTTGAGCTGCGATTTGGACACTTTGCCGCTCTTCTCCACGTCCAGGGCGGTGAAGGCGTACCAGATGGACTTGAGCAGCTCCGTTCGCAGGTCCATGGCTACAGGCGGCGGTGACAGGGGCGGCTCTGTCAACGCTGTGAATCCGGTTTCAGGAAACCGAAGGCGTCCTTCGAGAGCACCGGGATGGGATGTGCGCGGAGCTGGAGCGCCATCTGCTTGGCTGCTCCCACGGCCGCTGCTCCCTGCGGCTGCGGGACCTCGCCGTGGTCAGCCCCGGCTGCAGGGATCCCCCCGCACCGCTGGGTGCTCGGGGGAAGGAAGCCTGGAGCAGGGATTTGCAGCCCTTTGCTGCCTCAGCTTCGAGATCAAAAGCTTTCTCAGCATTTGTTGTACGGAGAGAAATCCCCTCCCTGATTAAAATAGCAGCTTCCTCTTCTCGGATTGAAATGGAGAGCTTCCCCCAGCAGCAGGGGCTGCCTGGGAAGGCTGCAGCCCGGGCTGGGGGGGCTCGCTCACCCCGAGGAACGGGAGCAGAGATGGAACCACCGCAGCCATCGCAGGAAGGATCTGCGGGCTGCATGCCATGCCCATCCTATCCTGCAGAAACCTTGCCCTCTGCAAACTTCCCAGGCACAGCTGGCAAATGAACAGCTGCCTGCTCACAGCCTGTGCTGTGCTCTCTGTGACAGCTTTGCCCACCAACGCCCAGGGGCACAGGTGCTGCCGTTCCCCCCTGCTGGGTTGAGGAAACCAGCCAGGGTCTCTCTCGCAGAGAGAGAGTTGTAGGGCACACTGACAGATGTATTTTCTTGCATTAAGTGACATAATTCCCTAAACTGAGGCTGGCAGGAGCCAGGTGGGACTCAGAACACTGCTTTGAAGCATCTCAGAGGCACGATGAGGCTGCCACTTGCTCGCACCTCAGCGCTGTCCTTGGATCATCACAGCTTTGAGAGGACACTCTTGGTTAGTTCAACAAATCTCCCAAACTTCCTTAATCCTGACATCTGCAAAATAGTAAAACCCGACCCACCCTGCCATCCTCTGCCAGCCACTGCCTCCAGCGAGTGAAAGAGAAAAGGGTACATATATTTTTTTAAAAAAAGAAAACTTTTAATTTTTTATTTCCACTGAAATCCAAACGTAGCTCAGCCCCCAACAAGTGCTGGTTCCCCTCTGCTTCACAGCACTGTGTCTGCCAACGAAGTTTTCTTGACAGCAGAGATAAGCGTGGTAGAGATGAGAGAATTTGTGTCACATGCTCAGTGTGCAGCCATGGGGACACTGACTTCCAGCACCAGGAACCTGCTGCACTCCAACTCCCAGCCCAGGACACCCTGAGCTTGCTCTGATGGGGCTTTATTGCTTCTGCCATTTGCTGCCCACTTGCCCCTTACATGGAGGGGCTGGAGGAAAAGGGGAACTGTTGGAGCATTTCTAGAAGGAGAGAACAGGAAGTGCCTCTCCAAAAAAAAATTCTGCATTCTTAGAGACTGCTGAAATCTCTACAGCTCCATATCTACTGCAGGAGACTGGCAGGTCTTGGAAATGTAAGCCATGAGACAAATAATAGAAGACACTCTGCCATCTCCTCCAGACAGAGGGAGTCCATCCACGGCAAGGAGCAAGAACGCTGCTGCTCAGAGCCCAGGGGAACAGCAGAGCCTCCAGCAGAAGGCAGCAGCGTTACCACGGACACTGCTCCATGCAGAGAGGAGCCCTTCCAGCAGGGTCACCCCTGCAGCCCAGCATGGGCTCTCACCACCTGCGTGCTGCTCAGGCCAGCTGCTCTCAGACACCTTCCCTCGTGCACCGCACATCTCCGTGTGCCAGCTGGCCTGGTTCCTGCAGGTCCAGACACCTCCGTGGAGAAACAGGCTCAGCTGCCTGCTCTCCCTGCCCGGGAGGCACTGCACGGCCTCAGCACCCATTCTCAGACACGGCTGCGTCGAGCGTTACAGGCTCCTGCTGGATTGCTGCTGCTGCCATGCTGATGGCATCCTCCAGGCTCTGCTGCTCTTCTAACTAGGGGAGGAAAGGCAGAGATAAATATCAGTGCCCTCCCAGACAGCGCGCTCAGGAGGCTTGGGCTTGCCCCAGAGGACAGAGCTGTGAGGGACTGGCAGTGGGTGGCAGAGACACGGCTGTGATGGGGAAAGGCTGCTTATGAAGGAGCACTGCAATCCCAGGAGCACATCCCTGCTCTCCTCCGTACACAGGGCATGTGGGAATCAAGGAGCAAGCAATATGGGGAAGAGATACAGCAAAGCAAGAGGTAAGTGCTGAAGCCACTGAGTGGATGGGGACGTACACGAAGTGAAGGTGGCAGGAGCACTGCTCAGGGGCTGTGGTACCTGCACTGCAATGTGGGTGCCGTTGGCGGTCGCCAGCAATGCCACCTGCTGATGGCTGAGCGATGTGACGGCTGAATCCTCTGACATGACCGCCCCAGAAGTGACTATAGTAACCTAGGATGAGTTAAGACAAAAAATAATCATGTCTTAAAAGAAAACACGATTCCCTCCCAGCAGGGAAGAGGGAAGGCCCCGCTTCTGCCCATACCGGCTGTGTCTCGGTGCCATCAGCGCTGACCACAGTCACAGCGTGTGTGTCACCACCCGTGAGCTCTTCCTCAGGCACCGTGAGGGCACTGCTTTGTGTCACCATGCTAATTGCACTGCCCAGGGCCTGCAGGTCTTCCTGCGACAAACTGACCTGGGCAAGATAAAAGCAGATGCTCTCAGCCAGGCTGGCTTCTCAGGAAGCCTTACACAACTCCTCAGTTTAGCAACAGAAAGGTTGAAATATTCTCTTCTCCCTCATGTGCAAGATGTAGGGCACAGAGAACTCCAAGGACTCTGCCCAGGGTCACAGACAGAATCAGTGGAGCCCTCACAGACCTCCAGTCTCCAGCTCTGTCCCTTCAACCACACCTCCCCTCCCATTTAGCATCTTCTCTCTGGGCTCCTAAGGGATAGCTCATGCAGGCAGCACCTCACACTAAGAGGAAACAAAGCTCACTCACGGCAGCTGCTTCCTCTGCCTCATGCCACAGAAGGAGGTTTTTCCAGTCAGCACACAGGCAGCTGGTGGAGGGAAGTATGTGCAAGAAAAGCACTGCTGTTCACAAACTGCGGAAAAACAATCTCCAAATCCAGCCTGTGTCAGCAAAGATTGGGAGCTGCCTCCCAACAGCTGTGCAGGAGGCGAGGGCTGGCAGGAGCTGCACACAAGCCCAGACAAATGCCTGCAAAACCCTGTCCAGTGAGGAGAGGGGACCAGAGGACTGTGATTTACCCTCCACATCGAGGCTGCAGCAGTGGGATAGGACTGTAAGGAGGGAGCCCTCCTGAGAGACAGCCCCAGGATCTGTTTTTCACTGAAGGAAGCCTTACAGAGCAAGCTGAGGCCCAGCCCCCAAGAGGACACCCTGCTTAGTGGCATCAAGAGGTGCCCAAAGGGATGCAGAACAGGCTGGGTAGAGGCAGGACCTCACTCAGGTGACTGCTCTCCCCCAAGTGCTGGAGGCTCTCAATGTCCATACCTGCTCTGTCCCATCCTGAGAGATAAGTGAGACCTGTGTAGGCATACCATCGTCATATTCGTCTTCATCCTCGTCTTCCTCCATCTCTGACAGGAAAGCAACATGCTGGCTCTTCATGGGGGAGCCTCCTTCAGCAGGAGCTACGTCAGGGAAAGGGAACAGCAAAATGGGAGAACGTGAAAGCACACATCTGACCCTGGGACCTGCCTGGTCCTGGAAGGGCCAACCAAGAGGAGCAAAAAATCATGATGAGAACAGCCCAGTGTTAGCCTGGAAGGAAGAACCTTTATCTTTCCCTGAACTACGGGGTGGGAGGCAGTCCACTCCCAACCTATGACATACTGCAAGGCCCATGGGGAACCCTTCACTCTCGTCTGTGACACAAATCCAGCCTTGGTGAGCGAGAACACAGCAGAGATTCAGGTCTGAAGGAGGAGAGCAGATGCAGAGCCTTGCTGCCATCTGCCTCCCCTCTGCTGCAGAGCCTGACCCGGGCATGCTGCAGGTGACATGGGAACGATTGCTCACCCTCCAGCTGCTGCTGCTCAAGCAGGGCTTGTTCGCTCTCCTCCGTGGCCTCCAGCTCCCTGTGGCTGCTGCGCTTGTGCGTGGCCAGCGTGGAGGTCTGCCGGTAGGTCTTCCCACAGCTCTTGCAGGTGTAGGGCTTGCAGCGTGTGTGGACCACGTGGTGCTTGTAGAGGCTGGAGTACTCCGTGAAGCGCTTCCCACAGCCCGGCACCGTGCAGACGTATGGCTTCTCTCCTAGGGCACAGGCCACAGTGCACAGCTTAACCCACTCGCCTTTATCAAGAGGGGATGGCTGGAGGCAGACCACTGGAACAGGTGGAACAATCAGCCCCATAAAGCACTTCCTATTTCCTTTAATTCCCTGGCTACCCTGAAGCACAGCCCTGCAATGCCTGGCCGTTTCAGTCCCACAGATCTCCCTGCTGCCACACGCCGTCAGCGCAGGCAGCTGACTGGGGAGGAGCTGTCTGTTTTACCCTCTCCCCTGCTTACCTGTGTGGATTCTCATGTGGTTCTTGTAATTGGTGGCACTGGTGAAGCCCCTTCCACACCTGGGCTCTGGACACATGTAGGGCCGCTCGCCCGTGTGCGTCCGGATGTGAACCTTGCGGATGTTGGAGGTGGTAAAGGAGCGGCCGCAGCCCTCAAAGGGGCACTTGAAGGGGCGCTCACCTGCAATGACAGAGCAACGTGGATGAGAGCCCTGCCAGACCACGACAACTGGGAGCACCCCGGACACCTGCATGCCTTCACTCCTCCACAGTGTTACACCAGTGAGACCCAGCTGGAGGCAAGCTTCCTCTAGCAAAATGCATCTGTACCCCTCTTGCTGTGCTGTTAGTAACAGAGCTGAGAATGCTACCTCTACTGCCCATCTACCGCCATCTGAAGACAACTTCAGTTCTGCCTTGCTTCACCCAAGACACAAAAGGCTGAAAGCAGCACCTCATCTCAGAGACCCTTTCGACAGGAGCTCAGTTCTCCTCTGACACTGCTCACCTGTGTGCGTCCGGATGTGTTTCTGTAGGTCCCCAGAAGTTTTGAAGGCTTTGCTACACATATCTTTGGGACACTTGTATGGCTTCTCACCAGTATGTGTTCTCACGTGGCTCTTCAGCCCATACCCTGCCCAGTAAAGAAACTGCACAATTAATTTTATAATGAGAAAGAACTAACATTGCAAGCTGTGTACCACCTCTCAGTTCATACACACATCTACCCCATGTCCACAAAGCTGAAGGGGAAGAAATATCCAAAGAGCCTCACAACACCCCTGACAAGTCAGCTTCTTTTAACTCCTTTAATCTGTCTGTAACCAACCAAGTTCTGAGCATCCTCCCATACTGCAATTCTCTTTCAGAAGGCCTTAAAAGCTGCACTTACTGGGCTCTGCTGGGAAGAAGGGCTGATATTCTCAAGAGTGGTTTGGACAAGACAGAATTTTTAAAAGAGAGAAACTGTTACCTGTAGCAAATGCTTTCCCACAGCTTGGGAAGTCACATGTATATGGCCTGTCACCTGTATGAACACGTTCATGTACCTGGAAGAGAAAGAATGGGTCCTGTAAGGTCCATGACAAAGGGGAAAGGGAAACAGCATGGGGAAATTTAGCTGTTAGAATCTGAAGTTCTCTGCTGGATTTCACCTTGGCCAATAAACACCTCTCTCTCATGGGTCAAAGCCTCTTCTCAATTACATATTCCCATGACTTTTTCCAGATGACAGACACTTTTTACTGATTCTTCATAGCTGAAAGCACCTCCTTAAAGACCTCAGAGAAAAACTCACTGCAAAGTGATGTGCCAGTGCCACAGGGTATCCTGACCTTTTCTCTTGAGGACTTGACCTTTTCCCAGGAACATTTCCTGCTCCTTTGTATAGGAACATGCTGATCTGGCACTAGAACATGGGGGCATATTTGGTTTGCACACTGTGACTGCAAGTTAGCTGCTTTACCTTCAGATGGTGGGCTGTGGTGTAGAGGCGGCCACAGCCTTTGTACCCACAACGGAAAGCCCTGTTACCAGCCTGCTGTCCCTTCTCAGTGCTGTGCACTTCTTCCTCCTGCAAATCCTGCCAAGAGATGTATGGAAACGAATTCAGCCAGCCACCACAGCAGGCTCTGCAAAGCCCATTCAAATCATTTCCTTCCTTGCCATACATACACAGTACTTCAGTTGTCCCCACAAAAAAGTGTTTCTACAAACACAGCTTGTACACTCATGGTGCAACACAGGTGATGGGCAGGGCTCTAGGAACCAGCATTTCCCATTCCCACCTCGCACTGGGTGTTCTCAGACACATAACTCACCTCTCCATGCTTCACTTGGCTCATCTGCAAAAACTATAGCTAATGTATTTGCTAATGTTGCAGAGAAGCCACAAAGTTTCCTTTTTTGATTGCTAGCTGGCAAAATGCTCTGTACCAAGAGGAGCGTAGCCCGGTTTCAGAAATGCATCACTGAAGAATTCAGACCTGGGAAGGGACGTCGCTGGAATCCTCACTCTTCATATGACAAGTGTTTGGTGCAACCTCCTCTTCCTTGTCAGCCACCTGCGAGGAGAGCACCATGGCACTGTTCACACCTCGCTGCACAGCGTGAAACACGTGAGTAACCCCAGCAGGAAGGCGTTCCTGTCAGCAGAGCCACCTCGCTCTTCTACAGAGAGCAAGGGGAGGCTCTCCTACTTCTAGTCCTACCACAGCAGAAAGGTCTGCATCAGCAACACTGCTAGCTGCCAGCTGAGCACTGGATCAGCACACTCCCGGGAGTCCCTTCTCACACAACGCTGAAATTGGCAGCACCCAAGACTACAGACATTCAGACGGAGCACTGCAGTGACAATGGGTGTTAAGAGCTGAAGTTATTATGTTTTTTAGGGTCTTTTTTTTTTAAACATGGGAAACAGCGTTTGTAACTTAGCCACCCCTGACATGTAAAGCTAGTATCAATCTGTCACCAGAATCATGTTTGGAAGAGAATATCATATCCAGGTGGTGTTATGACAAACCCAGGCAAATAGGAAGAAAATACCTACAAGGAGCCGCACATGAAAGGAGAAAAAACAACAACCCAAGCTGTATCACAGCAGCTCTCTGCTTTTCCAAATGTGTGCCTGCAGTGTGTTAAGGTAAAAGGCCCAGCATTCTGTGGGTGCTAGCTGGGAGGTGCAGTCAGAACCCACCACATTCCAGACCCTCCTCAGCCACCTGTCAGTGCTGACACCCACAGAAGCCCTGACCGGTTTCTCTTCTCAAAGTTAGCATTACTTCAGGACATAGAGAAGTACAAATTAAAGGAGACAACTTAAACTCCAGGTCAAACATGGACTACTTCACCAGCCCTCAGTGCTGCTGGCAGACCATGAAAGAAGCAATGGCATCCTCACCTTGCTGGCGTACTGCTTTAATGCAGTAATGGTCTCAACATCAAAGGCATCATCTTCCTCCTCTCCAGCCAACTCCTCCAGCCTAGTCTCTGCCTGCACTTCCAGGATGGTGCTGCCAGGGGGCATGATGACAGGACGATGGATGTAGGCGGTGGAGCCATCCTCTAGCTGGATGGCCTCAAAAGTGCTGGAGTCATAACTTTCTGCAAGGGAAATTGACAAAATAAATGTAAAAGAGCTGCTCAGTGTGAATCACTCACTTCTCCAGGCTATGCTACCTACAGCCTTGGAAATCTGCAACACTTCAGCAGTTTCTGCTCCAGCTGCCAAGGGAAGAACAGGAAATATTCCTTACCTTTAGGTGTGCTGTGTATGTAGGCCATACTGCCATCTTCCAAAACTACTGGCTGCCCATCTTCAAAAGCTACAGACTCTGAAAGAAGGGGAAAAAAAATTCAAACACCTTACTGGGAGACTCAGATGGGATAGAGGGAGTACTGAATCATTTCCTGCCCACTACAGTATTCACACCCACAGCAGCACACAGGGCAGGGCTTCCTGCTTGCACTGAAAATCAGCCACAGCTGTAGTTGTAAGAGACCTCCTGAGCCCCTCAGCCCTAAGTTTCAAGGATTTTCAGGCTTCATGCATAATTTTATGGCACTTCTTTAGCTCTTTGGGATAATGCAATAGCTCACCAGTTAGAGAACACCAGGCTATGTCCTAGATATGATGGATGGCTCCAGACAATGACCAAGGTGACATGGCTCACAATAATCCCTACTCTCCCTGCTTCAGACATCTAATCCAGGAGTAACATATTATCTTACAGCTCAGAGGAAATTCCTGCCCAACTGCTCCTAGACAAAACAAAATTTGGTTGGGCTCTGCAGTTAGCAAAGCCACGGCACACAGCTTACTGGCCTTGCTTGTACATCTGTGATCCATCAAACTGACAAAATGTGAGAGCCAACAGGTGAAACACATACAAGCTTTGCTTACAACACCAGCAAATTCAGCTTCTCATCAAACTGCTAAGAACTTCGCAGGAAATCACGTTCTCTGTCCTTGTTCATTCAGTCTCAAAAGACTGGACAGGAAAAAAAGCCCTGCTCCTAGATGGACTCAAAGCTGCAGCCACAATTTTTGCAATAAAGATGGTTTCAGTCACATCAGTGTCCTTTTAAGAAGAAAGGTCCTCACCTTTCTGAACTGTCACCTGATGGATGTAAGCTGTGGTGCCATCTTCAAGCTCAATGACTTGTCCTTCAATTAGCTTTTCACCTGAAACAGTTAAAAACAATGCTGTTAGCACTGCCTGCAAAGTCCACACTGGTCTAATGAGGTGTCCCCCCCCTTTGCTGCATCTTCTCAAGGAAGCCAGTGACACAGAAGGCAGAACTGTCACTCATATGGTGTCATTTACCAAGCTCTCCCTCCAACAGCCATGGAGGCACTTCCCAGAAAAGCTGGAGCCTCCCTCTCCACATAGGAGGGACAAAAGACAAAGAACCTCAGCCATCCCTTGTTTACAGGCTGCCCTTCACAGCCATGTGAGCCAAGCTGCAGAGAGAATGATGTGTGCTAAGCACTTTGGCTTTAAAGTAGAAAGCAATTATAGTTGGGCTGGAAAAAAATCAATTGGGAGCTTTTAATGGCATCAGTAGGGGTCTGAAAATACATTTTCTTCTACTTTGGTCCAGGATCAACTCTTAAAAAAAAAAAAAAAAAGGAGTCTTAAAAGGGTCTAAAGCATTGCTACCCTTGACAAGTTGTGAAGATTGGACTCTTAAAAATAGTGGAACTCTGAGTAACCCTGTGGTAACATTTTAGTTACCTAATTATCTGAATCACAGAGGACATTGCTCCACCCCATTTGAACCTGAGTTCCTTCACCTGGTGCAAAGTGTTTGTTGGAGGAGGTCACAAAACCTAGTGGTTTTCAAGACAGTTCTGCTCCAGCAGTGTAATAACTTGCAGTGAGTTCACACAGAAAAGTCACTGAGAGAGCAATGACCAGGACACGGAATTCCTGCAATTCAAGAGTCCCATTCTGCAGGCTGGGAAACAGCATGTTCCTTTTCTCAGGAGTGCAGGCGGTGAAGAAAGGAGCACCTTACAAACCCCAGGGGAAGGACAGGTGTGGAACTGAGCACTGATATCACGTCAGTTAACCAGCACTGAGCTCAGCACCCTTTTGAGTGAGGAGAGCATTAGTGGGAACCCAGTGCCATGCACCTCAGTGAGGCCACACACTCTGCTCAGCTTCAGGGAAGTTTTGGTTGAACAGAGTCCTGCAGGCCACACAGTGAGTGTCACTTCCCCAGCCAGAACAGAACCTTCATTTTCTGCTGCAACAGCTCTCCTACCTCCAAAGCCCTATTTCCAAAGCAGAGCACGTTTTCTTTCTGCTGCACACTCTTCTGTGCCAACCTGAGACTGCTGCAAGCTTCCTGCACACGGTGCATGACAGCCTGCACACCACCAGGGCACTTTCTACATCTCCAACTTCAAATTCACGGCGTTGTTAAGAGACCTCACAGCCCAGAGACCCCGTTACCTTTGACAGCCTGCTGAACGTAGGCTGTAGTCCCGTCACCAAGGGTCACTGCCTGCAGGCCCACGCTCTCCATCGTGCCCCGGTGGCCGGTCCTCAGGCATGAAGCTCACTCAGTGTGTTCCCAGCCAGGACCCAGAGCAGGGGTGTGTGGAGCAGCGAGCTGCCTTCTCGGCTGCAAACCTTCCATGGAAAGCACAATTCACATGTTAGTTTTACCCCACAGCATGCATGCTCCCTTCTGCACACTAAGAGCACCGAAAGTCAACCGCAGCAATAGTTACAAAGTGTTGTATTGCCCAGAACGCAGCTCCTCCCACACCAACGCAGGGTTTTCTAACAGGAAGGGCGAGCAGCTTACGCTACAGCTGTCAGACAAAGCTCATCGAGCCAGGCTGACCAGACAGGGCTTCGTGCCACGCTTCGCCCCTCAGACCCAGACACCCCACACCCGTGGCCGCACCCCCCCCAGAGCCGCCCCGCACCCACAGAGCGCCTCGGGCAGGGCCGGGACTGAGGCCAGGGTCACCGAACCCCCGGGGGACAGGGCCCGGGCCCGGCGGCACGGCACGATGGGCCCTGAGGGGAGCGCCGGGGCGGGCCCAGGTGCCCCCAGCGCGGCGGGGCTCCGGTCAGGCCGGGGCTGGGACAGCGGCCCCCCAGCCCGGCCGCCTCTCCCCGCCTTTCCCTCAGGCCTCCCCCACACCGACCTGAGCCTACCCGCCGTGCCCAAGTCCGCCGCCAGACCGCCGTGCACCGCGGCCCGCCCGCCCCGCAACGCGCATAGCGGCTCAGCGCGCCGCCGCGCCTCAGCCGCCCGCCGCACAGCATCCAGGTTCCGGGGCTCCACCCCGGAACTGGGTTGGTGCGAGCGAGACACGGGGGAGCGGGGGACACGCTGCGCCACTCCCAACATGGCGGCCCCCAATGCCACAATGAGCCACTCCTAACATGGCGGCCCCAGTGCCACACTGAGCCACTCCTAACATGGCGGCCCCAGTGCCACACTGAGCCACTCCTAACATGGCGGCCCCCAGCGCCACTCCCAGCATGGCGCTCTCCTGATGGCAAAGTCTCGCGAGATCTCGGCCGTACGTATAGCGCGCTGGTGGCACCGCCCCGCCCTCTCTGCCTGAGCCCCAGGTTCGTGGAGACGGTGGAGCTGCAGATCAGCCTGAAGAACTACGACCCGCAGAAAGACAAACGCTTCTCGGGCACCGTCAGGTTGGCCACCATCCTCCTGCTCCCAGGCAGCCTCCAGGCGCGGGGCAGTCGGGAGCGGTTCCCCCCCGGGTGCGGCCGGCCGGACCCCCACCCTGGGTCGTAAAAGATGAGGGGAGGTGTGGGGCGGCCGCCGCGCTCCCCCGCCGCCCTGCCCCGAGGCAGGAGGGCACGAGGCACTGCGGTAAGGTGGGGGCGGGGGGGTCCTGCTGAGCCCCGCGGCCGTGGCAGCGTGGGGTGACCCGGGCTCTGTCCCCAGGCTGAAGTCCACCCCGCGGCCCAAGTTCTCCGTCTGCCTCCTGGGGGACCAGCAGCACTGCGATGAGGCCAAGGCGGTGGAAATCCCGCACATGGACATCGAGGCTCTGAAGAAGCTCAACAAGAACAAGAAGCTGGTGAAGAAGCTGGGTGAGTGGGGCTGGGCCGCTCTCAGAGCCGGGGGGGCTGGGTTAGGGCTGCGGGTTCCCCCGTGCTGAGATTCCTGGGTTGTGGCTGGCTGCAGAGAGCAGGAAGCTGACCACAGTCAGCTCAAAGAAAAGGAATCTGTCTGGAAACCACCCAGAAAAACTCGCAGCCTCCTGCAGCATAATGTGCCCGGCACGTCAGCGCTCCGGGAGCGCAGGGTGGTTGCCCTCTTCCAGGAGGAGCAGCTCTCCCATGCTCCTTGTGATTCTCCTTGGGTGTTTCCCCCCTCACCTGGTGTTCACAGAGCTGTAGGGGCTGGGAGGGACCCCTGGAGCTCCCCCAGCCCATCGTCCCTGCTAAAGCAGCTGCCTGGAGGAGGAAAGCGTCCTGCAGGAAAGCATCCAGGCAGGTTTTGAGTATTTCTAGAAAAGGAGACTCAGCACCTCTCTGGGCAGCCCCTTCCAGGGCTCTGTCACTGCCCAAGAAGCTTTTTCTCAGAGGCAAAACTCGATGTCCTGCAGGCCTTAAATAGAAGGGAAGTGGCTCATTTTTAGTCAGTAACAAATAAAACCTTTCCCTTCCTGCAAAATCCCAGTCCTTTTGGTGTTTATCTCAAGCAGACAAGGAAAGCTTACCTGTCAGTCCTTGGAACCACGTGTGGTCAGGGTGTGGGGTGCTGTGGTGTGAATGAAGCCTCTCTCAGGCTCGTGGTGCACGTCCTTCCACCCACACGTGCACAGAATGCAGTGGGAGGATCCTGGCAGAGCTGAAAGCGTCTGTAACGTGGCCTGATGAATGCCACGCTCCTCCAGGAAATCACTGCACAAAGTGTGGGGGGCTGCTGTCAGGAGGTGGGGCTGGGTCCTGGCAGGTTTGCTGGAGGTAGAACTGTTTATAACGTAACATTAGGGAAAGGGCAGGACTTTGGGAACAGGAAGATGCGTGTGCTGGGGGAGATGCAGCAGGACAGTCCCAGCTGAGCTGTGTCAAGCTGAGGGCGCTCCCTTACCTGCTTCTGTTCTCGCAGCTAAGAAGTACGATGCCTTCCTGGCTTCGGAGTCCTTGATCAAGCAGATTCCTCGAATCCTGGGTCCAGGCCTGAACAAAGCTGGCAAATTCCCTTCTCTCCTCACTCACAACGAGAACCTGGTGGCCAAGGTTGATGAGGTCAAATCTACCATCAAGTTTCAGATGAAGAAGGTAAGGAAAGAGCACAGGGCTTCAGCTGGCAGCTGCTCACCCGGTGGCTGCCGTCCCTTTTTGTGGCTGCTGTCCCTGGCCTGGTCTGTAGGTGTCCCTCCAGGGTCGTCTGACAGTGGCTCCTGGTGGCAGGCATCCAGTGCTCTGCTGGGCAGCAGGGGGACAGCAGCCACCAGAGCATTCAGCTGCTAACTGGAAAGGAATAATTTATCTGTGGTTAGAAGATCTTAGAAGAGCGATTAGGAGCTGAGCACAATTGGTTGTAATTAACACTTCTTGCAGTTAAGTGGGTGACACAGGCAGGGTGGGCTCTGGAGCCAGGCGTGCCCCAGGGGGTTTGTGCACGCAGCAGTGCTTTGACAGAGGCAGATCTGGGACTTGACTCTGCAGGTCAGCTTTGCAGCAGCTCTGTGGATGTCTGCTCCTGCTGCCAGAGGTGTCGGGGCAAGCAGACTCCCTGAACCCAAAATAGTTGAGGCGTTTTGTGCCAGTGTCTGTGTGACTCCTGGGTGTTGCTCAGTGAGCAGCTCTGCTGGCTGAGGTGCATCTTTGCACCCCAGCTGATCTGAGCCTAGGGGCACAACAACTGGAAGGACACAGCAAATGGGAGAGTGTGCAAATGCTTCAGCGTTTTAACTGAGCTAATGATGTCCTGACACTTCCCTTGTCAGCTTGCTCATAAATCCTTTTGTCTCCAGCCTGCGGGGAGCATTGACTTACAAGCTGCTCAGCAAGGCTGGCAGGCAGAGGCTTGGCCTCAGTGTGCATTATGTGCGGAAAGAAAGGGCTGGTGCCTGCTGCCAAAACAAAAAGTGAAGCTGGCGCCACGCGTAGCAGCGAGGGTTGGAGCTCGTGTCTGTGCTGGGCTGGCAGCTTGCAGGGGATGTGCCAGTGCTGCCTGGTGAGTCAGGCATGGGGTGGGTTAGAGGTCTGCTGCTGCTCCCCACAGCTCAGCACAGCGTGGTGCGCGTCCCTCCCAGCCTCCCCATGTCCAGAGCGATGCTTGCTGCCTGCCCTGAGCCACCTTTGTGCTGTCAGGGAGCCAGACCTGTGCCAGCTGTTGTTCAGATTGCAGCCAGATGCTGCCAGACACATTCCTGGGGGCCATGTGCCAAACAGAAGGAGCTCTGTAGAAACACTTCCATGAGCTGAGAACTCGGGTCCAGCTGTCAGGCCCTGAGGTGCTTTGATAGGGAGCTGTTGACTGGGCTGTGTCAGTGCTAAGTGACCCCGGTGTCCTTGTCCCCAGGTGCTCTGTCTGGCTGTGGCCGTTGGTCACGTGAAGATGACAGACGATGAACTTGTCTACAACATCCACCTGGCCATCAACTTCCTGGTGTCCTTGCTGAAGAAGAACTGGCAGAACGTGCGTGCGTTGTACATCAAGAGCACCATGGGGAAGCCCCAGCGCCTGTACTGAGGGGGCAGCAATAAACTTCTGGGACACCTCCAGCTGTGTTTGGTTGTGTTCCTTTTGGGCAGGGTACTCTGGAGAGCTGCTCGCTTGCAGCAAGGAGGGTTTCACATGCTGTTAAAACTGATAAGGGATGTGAATTCAGGGGGAACAGCAGACTTAGATTTGTATTAGAGCTTCCTGAGCCACACAGGCTGATTCCTTGTGAAAAGACAAGCCTGTCATCCTGCGTTCTGGGCAGCAGGGAGGGGCAGCACCTCACTTAACAGCTGCAACAAGCAAAGTGGAGGTGGTTGGTGTCAGAGCTGCTGCCTGCACTCAGCGGTCGTGGCATAGCCCAGCTCACCCCCGGAGATCCCTTACCTTGTGCCATCCTGGACGGAGCACCCAGCCCCAGCAGCCTTCCAGCCCTCAGGTGGAGGTTTGTGGGGTGCTCACATTTATAGGATTCAGTGACCAGTGACTGGGCCAGGGGTTCCTCCATGGGCCTCATTCTGTTGGGATTTGGAGGGTGCTGGGGTGTGAGGTGGGTGCTGCAGCTCAGCAGGGGTTGCTGTTGGCCCCAGTGAAGAGTTAGGGTTCCCCATTGGCGTTGCGCTGCCCTAGCAGAGGGGCCTGAAGGGCTGTTGCACCCTATTAATGTGTGACGTTGTGAGATGAGTGCTGAGCCCATGGAAGCCTACAGGATTTAAGCTGGAAAAATCTTGCAAAGAGCTCGTCTTAGCATCCGAGGAACAAAACAATGAGAGCAGCTTTGGATCCTGCTGTTAGAAACCTTTCAAAATAAGCACCAGAGCCGGTTTCTGAAAGATCGACACAACACCAAGAAATTCCATTTAATAATTAAAAAAAGACAATACAAAATGCAAACATTTCTTTTTACAAAGTTCAGATACATTTTTTTTTTTTTAATCAAGTGCAAATAACTTTATGAACTACATCTTTCTCATTCCTTTAATCATTTTGCTGGAGGTGGTAAGTCACGGCCTGCTGCAAAAGGCAGATATAAATATTCCAACATGAAAAAAAAAAACCCACACAACAACCCTTCCTGATGTTCACCGCGTCCAAACATTCAATGCATCTGAGAGGGCTGATGCAGTTTTCAGCCTTTCCAACCTTTTCTGAGTCATGGGGTGGGTGTGGATGAAGGGATGGGCTCTTCCTGGTGGCCCCATGGGGTGTCTGGGGGTTTGTTTGAGACTTGGTGGAAGTGGGGGGATCCATTAGCAGAGCTCTTTGTCTCTTGGACAGCCCAGCTCGCCTCCCAGTGCTGCCCTGGGGGAGCAGAGGTGCCCGGTGCAGGGATGTGCGGCACCCAGCACAGCCCCAGAGTCACAGCAGCAGCCCCAAAACTAAATCACAGAGAATTAAGAAACTGGGGACAGGAGCGTGTCACACCGGGGCCACCGCAGCGTGCGTTCCTGGGGTGGGTTTTTTCTGTTGTTTTTCTTTTCTAAATGTGAAAGACCCTTTCAGCGATCACTGCTCCGCTGCGACTGCCCCAGAGCAATTAAAAAAAAAAAAAATCCTCCAAATCCCTACAACAGCTTTTGTGCATCAAAGCAGCTGCTCTCAGACACCAACCAAGCGACCAGCAGCTCAGCCCCCAGCTGCAGAGCTCCCAGCCGGGCTGCAGGAGGGCTGAGCCCGCAGCTGCCATGAATCAGGGCGGCCGTTTCCAACCCGCCGCGTCCTGGGGACAAAGCTCAGCCCCGCTCCGCCGGGGCTCATCCATCCCACAGCCCCCAACAGAGCCTGGGGGGGTTCTTGGGGTGCAGATGGAGGAGGGGAGGCACAGGCGAGCGGCTGCCTCCTGGTTTGGGCATGGATGGAGCCAGGGCTCTGCCTGGGCCATCAGGGGAATGCAGCAATAAATAATTGGTTGTTAAGAGCTGGCGCGGTGTCCCCAGATGTGGTCAGGGGACAGTGGTTGACAAGCAGGGATGGGGATGGAGGGAATGGGGACAGCAAGCTGTACCCCAGCTGTGCCTTCCCTCCTGGGCTCTGGGAGCAGCTGGTGATGGGGTGACAGGGCGAGGGGTGTCCCCATGGTCCCCCATCCCCAGGGTCCTGTCCAGCCACGGTGACATCCACATGGCCACTGTCACCTGCGGTGCCTGCCTGTGAAACTCAGGGAAGGGTGATGCCAGCGTGGGTCCCTCCAGGCTGCTGTGACCCAGGGGGGGCTCAGAAAATGGGTGCCCATGTCCTGAGGATGGCACCCACCCCGCGTGGGTGAGCACAGAGGGAGGAGCACCTGGAGGCATTGGAAGAACGAAGCTTCCCGAGAGCCAAGGAGGGCACGGAGGTGCCTTAAAACCCCAGGAAAAACTCACCCCGTCGTGGCCAAGCCCTGCTTTCCTGCAGAGGAGAGGTGCAGGCTTCCACCCACAGCAGCTTGCTACCAGGAAAATGTGGCAGAAAAGGTTCCAAAGCCTGAAAACGCCGTCACGTCGGTCACTGGCAATCCAGGGCTGGGCTTGGTTTGTTGTTTTGTTGTTTTTTTTTTTTTCTGTTGTGACAGACACACATTCTCATTTCTCAGGCAGGTATAAATATCGTAGTTTCTAGTAGAAAAAACTTCCCTCTAAATAATATAAAGAAGACTCAAATGATTGCACTTAATACATATGAAAAAGGTAGAAAGGAGGACATCCTAGTGCACAAACATTTACTCCTGCTCTTCACAAAGCTTGCTTTTCTGTCGACCAGTTACTCTTTGGCAGAGCTTGTAACAAAGTCTGTTTCCTTGGCACAAGTGTCTGCAGGGGGGGGGAAACGAGCCTGGCTGAGTCCTCCTGGTCGCTCCGTTTTCCTCCCGTGCAGACATCGCTCTCCTCCCGTGGAGCCCAGTGCCACCGTGCTGTTCCATCCTGTCCTTGATCTTTTCCTTATTCTTTTTAACAAAGTAGGCATTATGGTGTTTGGTTTTTTTTTTTTTGTTTGTTTTTTTTTTGGTTTTGTTTTTGTTTTTTCCCCATCTCCTCTGCAAAGCTGTGCTGACAGCCAAGCCCCGCGCGCTGCGGGAGCTCCCTCCTGCGCTGCCCTGGGATGAGCCCTGGGGTGGCTGCGGGTGCCCCGGCGGCACCGAGGGATGGGACGGAGCCGGCACAGAGGTGGGAAGGAAACGATTGGGGTGAAGAAGCTGCTACAGAAGAGAGGAACGGCATCGCCGGGCGAGACCAAGGTGAGACCGGAGTGCGTGGAGGTGACCGCAGAGCGGGAGGCAGCGGTCCTGCCGGAGCCAAGCAGGAGGAAGGAGGAAAACTGAGACAAGAAGTGAGGGAGAAGCGGGATTCCTGGGCGGCGTGGGGCGGCAGGGCGCTATTTGTAGGGCCGGAGGAAGCTGGAGACTTTGGAGCGGAGCAGCTTGATGAAGGAGCGGGGCAGCATCTCCTTGTGCTTCTCTGTGTACTTGAAGTAGTTCTGGGGGTGTGCCAGCACGTCGAAGAACGCCTTGATCAGCTTCTTGTCCTGCGGGGAGGCAGAGCTATGGTCACCGTCCCTCCTGGCAGAGCTATGGTCACCGTCCCTCCTGGCAGAGCTATGGTCACCGTCCCTCCTGGTTGAGCTATGGTCACCATCCCTCCTGGCAGAGCTATGGTCACCGTCCCTCCTGGTCACAGCTGCTCCAGCTCTGCCAAATCCCCAGCACAGCCCTGAACCAGGGAGGCAGTGCTGGTGGCGAGGGGGGAAGCACCGTGCTCACCCCAGCACTGCTGGGAGCTGGGAGAGACCCGAACCCCACTGGTGTCCCCATGAGCCCTGAGCAGCGTGGGTGGCACAGGGACATGGAATTATAGAATCCTTAGGGTTGGAAGGGACCTTTAAAGGTCATCTAGTCAACTCCCCTGCAACGTACAGGGACATCTACAGCTCGATCAGGGTGCTCAGNCCCCCCAGGGACCTTGGCACACATCCGCTCTGCCCTGCAACGCCGCAGCTCTGTCCTCCCCCGGCTCCTCCCCGAGCACCGCACCGCGCTCGGTTACCTACAGTTTTTCCGCATGACCAAGACGTCCCCGCACTCGTCCTCGGAGGGCAGGAAGATCTCCGGCACCACGATGAGGATCTTGCGCTTGGGCGGGGGGTTGATGTTCCAGGTGCACTCCACGTTGGCGGGGTAATTCCCCGGGTAGTTGGGGGACTCGATGTAACCCGTGTACTCGCCCAGCTCGCCCCCACACTGGCGATCTGCAAGGCAGGAGAGGCACAGAGGGGCTGGAANCCTGGACACGCTCACCTTCAGGATCTCCTGGTGGTTTTCAGAGGCGTACAGCCTGCCGTCCCGCACAATGTCCTCCACCAGCTGCTCGTAGTCCTCTGCAACGCCCAAGTGAGAAATCAGCTCAGGGCACGCTGCCCCAAACCTCCAGTCCCCCTCCCAGGCACCGAGCTGCTCCCCAGCACATGGGAGATGGGGCCTGGGGTCCCCAGGCACCAGGCAGCACCTGGCTGGGGTGCGTTCCCTCGCGCTCACCATCGTAGGTGACGTAGGGGATCTGGAAGCCCCGGGCACTGTTGGCTTCGCTGGTTTTGAAGTTGATCCAGAGTTTGCGAGAGCGGGCGGTGAAGGCAATGGGCCTCTCGTAGGTCTGGCACGTTTCATAGGTGGTGATGGAGGACGGGGAGGCTGCAGGGGAACAGCGAGGGGCTGCGTGATGCCCCCAGCCTCACTGTGCCGGAAGGCTTTGAGGGTGTGGGGCAGGAGGGGGACACCAGGGACGTCCATGGGCAGTGAGGCTGAGCCCCCCGCCCCTGTTACACAGCAGGGACGTTGATCTTCCTTCCTTGGAACAGAAGCAATTCCTCCCTTCTAGCATTTTTAACCCTGAAGAAGGAATGCTGACGAGCACACAACACAGCCCTTGTTCCATGCACATCCCCGCAAAGCAGCAA
>WBMW01001137.1:305227-316059 GCA_013396635.1 Penelope pileata | reverse complement strand
CCCCACGTCCCAGGGCGCGCACGCCCCCGCCTCGTGAAACTTAAATCAACCCCTTTTGATGTTCCCCTTCCCACCCCGGCCCAGCTCCCTGCCAAAAACGCCGGGGATTTCTCTCCCTCTCTCCCGCTGCAGACAAGTCGCAAATTGTTCCTGCTGCTCCGTTTGAAGTTGCAGACACCAGCGTCTGGCGGCGTGCACCCTCCCTGCCCGGCCCCAGCACGGGGTGCATGGCAGGGACATGGGGCAGCCACCCCATGGGGACACTGCCACCGGCCCTTGGGGACAGCGGGTGCTGTAACGGTGTCACGGAGCTGCCCCATTGCTGGGTGCCCTGAGTGCTCCCCAGGAGCTGAACCCAGAGGGGTCCCACTGCCAGCCCTCCCAGCCCTACCTCCGCAGTGCGTGAGCCCGTACAGCGTGTAGCCCTTGTTGCAGAGGCACTGGAAGCTCCCGGGGGTGTTGATGCAGAGGTGGTCACAGGTCCGGTCGAACGAGCACTCATCAATATCTGGAGGGGGGAGAAAGGGAGGTGGGGAGGTGAGGGCTGGCACAGTCCTCCTTCATGTGCTCCAGCAAGCTGGAGGCTCCAGTGGGATGCTCCAGGACCCTGCACTGGGATGCTGTGGGATCACATCCCACCTTCCTGGCTCCAAGCCCCCTCCTTGCATGTTCCAGCTGCTGGAGGAGCCCCACCCCACTGCACCAACATCCCTCTCACTGCAAGCTCCTGCAGCAGCCCCAAATGTGCCAAATGGTGCCCTTGGTACAGGGCTTTGGGTGCTGGCCGGTGGGCAGGCGGTGCTGCCCAGGCAGGTCCTGCCCCAGGGCTGCTGCCAGCGCTGTCTCTGCAGCCCTGCAGGGCACCTCGCTGGGGCTGGGCGGCCCCGTTTGTGCAGGTGAGCCCAGCCTGGAGGGTTTGATCATCATTTTGTTGGCTTCATTAAGTTAATTGCCACGCTCACATCAAACTTGTAAGAGCGCAGAACCTGGATGGAGATGAAAGAGGTCACAGCCCCGAAGCGTCAGCATCCCCCAGCACCGCACTGCTGGGGCCAGACCCTCTGCTTTAGGGAGCTGAAGGCAAGTGCTGCCCTTGGCTCTGGGCTAGGGGTAGACCTTTGCCCCCCCCAAATGGCCCAGCAATGGGGGTGAGGTGTGCAGGATGTCAGAGAACGGTGGGAGAAGCAGCACAGAGCAGGCTGTGTCCCCCCTCCTGCCCCCCGACTGCTGGGGGAAGGAGGAAACCCCCTGCAGAAGCCACCCAAAGCTGCACTCTGCTCTGACAGCTCGCAGGAAGGCCATGGAGCAAACCAGGCCACAGCAGTGCCACGGGGGCTGGGGCCTGCCCAGGAGGAGGGAGGCCAGGCAGGACCCATCCCGTGGCTCTTCCCATCACCGACCCCAGGAACACAGCAGCCTTGAGCAGAGCACAGAGCAGGCAAGAACTGCAAGTGCACGTGAGTTAACAGGGAGTTAAGGTGCTGCCGGTGCAATATCTCCAGCAAAAGCTTTGTGCCATAAAACTGAGCACCCATGGAGATGCTGAGCAGTGTGGGGGGTGCTGAGCTGGGGGTGCCATCCCTGGGCTGGGCTCTGGGCTCTGCTTGGAGAAGCAGCCGCTGCAGGAGGGACAGGGACAAAGGGCAGGGAGGGGTGACAGCCACATCCCCGTGCCCGCAGTGCCCCCACCTTGGCAGTTCCTCTCGTTGATGAGCAGTTTGTAGCCCTTCTTGCAGCTGCACTCAAAGCTGCCCACCGTGTTCCTGCAGATGTGGTCGCAGCCGCCGTTGTTGAGCCGGCACTCATCGATGTCTGGGGGAGGACAGGGACACACGTCACTCCCTGCACTGGTGGCCGTGGCCACCCCTGGGTGTGCTGCTCACCCCCACCCTCCCAGCACTGCCCCCAGGTCCTGTCCCCACGCAGCAAAGCTGCATGTGCTGGGCCCAGCACCACGCTGCACATCTGTGCTCACAGGGGCAGTGCTGCATCCCAGCACCGGGAGGAGAGGGCACCCCGCCTCCTCCCCGCCAGCAGCCCCACACTGTAAGTGCTTTCCTCTCTGCTTTGCCATTTTTTTCTTGCCATGAACAAAGCTAAAAGTGAAGATGTACCCTAACTGCAAAGAGCCCTGAGAACCTGCAAAGAGGCTGCCTGGGAGCTGCTCTTATTATTTTTTTTTTNTGGAAGCATTTAGCAGCCCAATACAAAAGGCAGCCGCACGACAGCCCCCCGCCGGCACATCCCTGCCGTGGGGGGACCCAAAGCATGGCACCAACCCAGCTGGAGGTGCAGAGCAGCCACAGACCAAACTGGCAGATGGGAAAAAAGGAAAACTTCTCCCTGCCCATTTGTTGGGAGAGGGATGGAAAATGGGGCTGTCACTGTCCTGGTGCGATCTGTGTCTGCTCACTGCTCAAACCTCAGTGCAGACCTGGAGCATCCTGGGGGGCTGTGCTGGCACATGCTGGCACATGGTCCAGGAGAGGGCACGTGTGGCACCAGGAAGGTCCCCCCCCCATCATGACACACTCTGCCCCCCTTCCCCCCCCCCCGCAANTAACGGTGTCACGGAGCTGCCCCATTGCTGGGTGCCCTGAGTGCTCCCCAGGAGCTGAACCCAGAGGGGTCCCACTGCCAGCCCTCCCAGCCCTACCTCCGCAGTGCGTGAGCCCGTACAGCGTGTAGCCCTTGTTGCAGAGGCACTGGAAGCTCCCGGGGGTGTTGATGCAGAGGTGGTCACAGGTCCGGTCGAACGAGCACTCATCAATATCTGGAGGGGGGAGAAAGGGAGGTGGGGAGGTGAGGGCTGGCACAGTCCTCCTTCATGTGCTCCAGCAAGCTGGAGGCTCCAGTGGGATGCTCCAGGACCCTGCACTGGGATGCTGTGGGATCACATCCCACCTTCCTGGCTCCAAGCCCCCTCCTTGCATGTTCCAGCTGCTGGAGGAGCCCCACCCCACTGCACCAACATCCCTCTCACTGCAAGCTCCTGCAGCAGCCCCAAATGTGCCAAATGGTGCCCTTGGTACAGGGCTTTGGGTGCTGGCCGGTGGGCAGGCGGTGCTGCCCAGGCAGGTCCTGCCCCAGGGCTGCTGCCAGCGCTGTCTCTGCAGCCCTGCAGGGCACCTCGCTGGGGCTGGGCGGCCCCGTTTGTGCAGGTGAGCCCAGCCTGGAGGGTTTGATCATCATTTTGTTGGCTTCATTAAGTTAATTGCCACGCTCACGTCAAACTTGTAAGAGCGCAGAACCTGGATGGAGATGAAAGAGGTCACAGCCCCGAAGCGTCAGCATCCCCCGGCACCGCACTGCTGGGGCCAGACCCTCTGCTTTAGGGAGCTGAAGGCAAGTGCTGCCCTTGGCTCTGGGCTAGGGGTAGACCTTTGCCCCCCCCAAATGGCCCAGCAATGGGGGTGAGGTGTGCAGGATGTCAGAGAACGGTGAGAGAAGCAGCACAGAGCAGGCTGTGTCCCCCCTCCTGCCCCCCGACTGCTGGGGGAAGGAGGAAACCCCCTGCAGAAGCCACCCAAAGCTGCACTCTGCTCTGACAGCTCGCAGGAAGGCCATGGAGCAAACCAGGCCACAGCAGTGCCACGGGGGCTGGGGCCTGCCCAGGAGGAGGGAGGCCAGGCAGGACCCATCCCGTGGCTCTTCCCATCACCGACCCCAGGAACACAGCAGCCTTGAGCAGAGCACAGAGCAGGCAAGAACTGCAAGTGCACATGAGTTAACAGGGAGTTAAGGTGCTGCCGGCGCAATATCTCCAGCAAAAGCTTTGTGCCATAAAACTGAGCACCCAGGGAGATGCTGAGCAGTGTGGGGGGTGCTGAGCTGGGGGTGCCATCCCTGGGCTGGGCTCTGGGCTCTGCTTGGAGAAGCAGCCGCTGCAGGAGGGACAGGGACAAAGGGCAGGGAGGGGTGACAGCCACATCCCCGTGCCCGCAGTGCCCCCACCTTGGCAGTTCCTCTCGTTGATGAGCAGTTTGTAGCCCTTCTTGCAGCTGCACTCAAAGCTGCCCACCGTGTTCCTGCAGATGTGGTCGCAGCCGCCGTTGTTGAGCCGGCACTCATCGATGTCTGGGGGAGGACAGGGACACACGTCACTCCCTGCACTGGTGGCCGTGGCCACCCCTGGGTGTGCTGCTCACCTCCACCCTCCCAGCACTGCCCCCAGGTCCTGTCCCCACGCAGCAAAGCTGCATGTGCTGGGCCCAGCACCACGCTGCACATCTGTGCTCACAGGGGCAGTGCTGCATCCCAGCACCGGGAGGAGAGGGCACCCCGCCTCCTCCCCGCCAGCAGCCCCACACTGTAAGTGCTTTCCTCTCTGCTTTGCCATTTTTTTCTTGCCATGAACAAAGCTAAAAGTGAAGATGTACCCTAACTGCAAAGAGCCCTGAGAACCTGCAAAGAGGCTGCCTGGGAGCTGCTCTTATTATTTTTTTTTTCCTTTTCCTACTAATCAGCCAATTTACTGCTAGGAAATGACCTCTAAAATGGAAGGGGAGCAGGAAGAGGCGGCTGTCTGCCCATCTCCCCTGTGCCAGCTCCAGGGCTGAGCCTTTCCCTTTGTTGCTGTGAGGGGGTGGCTGTAAAACAGCTCCCAGGGGCAATAAAACCCCCAGACACGGGTATGGCTCCGGGTTATTGCACTTTCCTGGAAATTGCTGAATCGGAGGGGCAGCATGCTCTGAAACAATAACAGGGGGCAGGGGGCTTCTGGAATCAGTCAGCAGGTAGGCAGCGGGCTGCAGGCTGGGGCTTTGCTTTCAAGCAGGGTCAAGTTCCTGGAGCTGATGAATGACACAGTGCAGGCGCTGCCCCGGGGTCACGGTGTCCCCTGCACGACAGCACACACCGGGGGCACGCGGCATCTCTCCTTGCAGAGAGTGCTGATGAAGTTTGATGCCCAATGGGCATCTTAAAAAAGACAAGGACATCAGCGCTGAACCCAGAATTTGGGATTTTCCCATCTCAATAGGGACCTGAAAGGCATTGCAAACCTGGTTCCTGTTTGCTGGATCACTGCAGGACCCAAGCATGGAGGAGATCCCCAGCTCCACCCATGGATGCAGAAATAAACCAAGCAACCACCACGAGCAACGTGGGGCTGAGCTAAACCTGAGCCTTTCCTAAGGGCACCACGGACACAACCAATGAGCAGAGGATCTGGGTGTCCAGAGGCACCCAGAGGTGAACAACAAGTCTGAAAGCACCCTCCTACCTTTGCAGGTCTTCCTGTCGGGCTGCAGCATGAAGCCCATGGGGCAGCTGCAGTGCACACCTGTCGCCGCGTCGTGACACTTGCTGTCACAGCCCCCGTTGTTCACAGCACACGTCTCTGTGGGGAGAGGGAAGGAGATGGCAGTGAGGATGCCCAGCACCACTGCTGCTGCCCGTGGGGACTGGCAGAGGGTGCCACGATCGCTGCCCCAATAAACCACCTCCAGGCTCTGAATGCAGCGTAACACAGGCGAGGAGCCCCTGGATTAATAAACATCCCAGGCACAGAGAGGGGGACCCGGTGGGGTCCTGGCGGGCTAAGGCACAGCACAAGTTCAGTCCTGCAGCACTTCCCACCTCTGCAGCAGACACCGTGCCCCGCTGTGTGCTTGGGTGCTGCTCTCTGGAGGTTCCGGAGCTGAAACGTGGGTGCCTGTGACACATCCCAGGCTGCAGACCAAGCAAAGCACCCAGATTTCCCAGTGCCACGTCCCCTGCATAACCCTCCTGCCTTCCAGCAACCTGCGCTTTAGAAGGGGCATCTGCACGTGGGATGGGACAAGGGAGCAGGGATGGCCCCATCCGCCTGCCCGAGGACACTGCATGGGTACGGGCAGAGCAGTGCCTGGGGGGCGGGGCAGTGCCCCCAGGCAGGGGCTGCAGACAGCACTGGGGGGAAGGGCAGCGTGGCACGAGCCTGACTGCCAGGAGGATGCTTGGCCACCATGAAAAACAAACGACAAAATGCTCTGGGACTCTTCAAGAGCCTCACAGTGGCCCCCTGCTCCTGCGCAGGTCTGCTCTCATGGGGACACATGGGGACAGTTTCCAGGCTGCTCACCCCCAAAGTGTCACAGCTGTCACAACTCAGGTGTGCAAAACACACTCCTGCACACACAGCCCCAGCACGGATGCACCCAGCAGCATTGCTCCTCCCCACCCCACGGTTTGTCCCGAGCTCAGTTCCCATCTAAACCATTCAACCCACGTCCGGGTGGCCGTGCTGTCCCCAAGTGTCACCCGCTGGCACGCTGTGCCACCCCCGGCCGGTCCGCCTGCACCGGCTGATTTGGGAGATGCTTTGTAAAATTAGAACACACACACAGGCAGGCAGGCAGGCAGCATCAGTGGAAAAAAATCCATTAAAAAAAAAAAAAAGCTAATTATTTCAGTATTATCAAAGTCAGCTGTTGCTGGTAAAACTAGAAGGGACACTAATTTAAATGAAGCATTTTCAGCTTGACAGCTTCCCTGTGAGATCAATCTTCAATTTTGGTCCTAACCGCTAGAACAATGGCTTGAAGTGCATTAAGCTGTTCACAAAGGGCAATAAAGGATTCCTTTCAGAGGGCTGCTCGCTGGAGAAACGAGGCGTTGGGGCTTCAAGGAACCCGCCACGAAAATGCCTTGAAGAAATTCCTTGGAAAGAGCAAATCCCAGGTTCTGTCGCTCTTTGCATGGGGCAGAATGACGGAACCATCCAACCATGTGCTGCAGGGTGCGGAGCTGGGATCGTTCTGTGCTCGTCTTGCCGCTGCTATTTTTATGATGTCCCATAATCCGAGAACAAAGGGAGCATTTCATGACATTCATAGCCAGCCCCATTACAAAACGCAGCGGCGAGGGATGGGTTGCTGCAGATTGGGATCCAGCAGCCAGGTCCTCGCGCCGCACGCAGCCTGGGAGCAGCGAGGAGCACCAAAGGGAAGGGAAACTTCAGGGGGCTCAGTGAATAACTTAACTCAGCCTTTGCTGGGCAGGAGGAGCCCAGGAGGGCTGGTGCAACAGGGTCACTGCAGGGATGATGTGCTCAGAGTGAACCCAACGCTTTTGGAGCACAGTGCCCTTCTCCCCATCCATCCCCTCTGCACCTTCAGGGCTGAGCTTTGCAGAGAGCCCTCTGCACCCACGTGGGATGCACGGTGCATGGGATGTGCTGGGCTGACCCTGCTGGGACACTGCAGCAAAGCCCTTTGCAAAGTGAGAGCACGTCCCAGGACTTGCAACATGCTTTGTCAAGCAGAGCTGGGGCTCCTGAGGTACCTGAGAGTGAAGGGTTGGGGCCGGGTGTCGTGGCCCTGGGAGAGGAGCACTGCTCGGCGGTGCCAGCAGCTCGGGGGCTGCTGCAGTGAGTCACCAACCACACAGAGCTCCGGTGGGGGGCCCCATTGCTCAGGGAGGGGGAAGACAAAGCAGTCTGCACGCATAAACACACGCATGCTCCGTCCCATCCTCCTCCATCCCAGCCTTGCTGTGTCAGGACGATGCCCCTGCAACGTCCCCCGCATCGCCCCAACTGGCCCCGGGTCCAAGCGCGCCCTGTGCACCCCCCTGCGCTGTCCCCAGCTGCAGGTGCTGCACGTTCACCTCCGTCTGCTGGGAGGCAGCAGCCCCACGGCCCTACCAAGAGAGCACTGGGGTGTTCAGAGCCCGGTTTGCTCAGCACAGAGCTGAAGGTCCCCCCCAGTCCTGTCCAAGAGAAGGAACCAGGCGTGCCCTGGGGAAGGCTCTGCAGAGCCCCCCAAAGCAGGGGGGGCTCCGGGAAGGGTACCCCTGGGAGACCCAAGGAGTGCTGCCATGTGTCACTGGGATCTGGGGTGGCTCCTGGGGACCCGCGGTGACAGCACAAGGGCACAAAGTGTCACCGCAGGGTGCCCACAGGGGTCACCCACCAGGGAAGGGAGAAGAGGAGGGGACGTGGGCTCACAGGGCGGTGCACGGTGAGGGCTCCTGCAGACACCGCAGGGACAAAGCCCTGCGCAATGCCTGGTGCCCCGGGCTTGCAGCACGGCTCCTGCAGACACCTTTTGTAACTGCCCCCTGCAAACCGTGGCCCTGATCCCAACCACAGCTCACAGCTGCAGGCAGACAGTTCCCTGCGCTCCCAACCTTTGCCACGGCCACAGAGACAAGCACGAGCATCCCCCCAAAACACAGCCCCTCGCAGGGTGCTTTGGGGCTGGGGAGGGGGTAAACATCACAACCACTGCCACAGGCACTGTCCCACCGGGAAGAAAACCATCAAGCGCCCTGCATCATGCAAGCACAGCCAGAGAGGGAGGTGGGGTCCCCAAAAGCAGAGCCCAGCTGCAGCCCTCGGCCAGGTTTGCTGTGCAGGGTGCAGAGCAGCAGCGGTGCTGGTTAGTGCTGCCAGCGGGCGTGCAAAGCGAGGCATGCAGTTAGTCTGAGACCTCACCCCCCCGAGCCCGGGTAGCATCTGGAGGTGAGAGCCCTTCGCAGAGATAGAGAGAACAAAAATATTTACCATTAGAAAACGTCTCAAGGATAACGTGTTGCTGGAAGTGTCTCTCCCCTGTTTAACATTATAAAAAAGTGATTTAGAAACAGTGTCCAGCAAGGAGCTCGTTCGGTGTCACACCTCAATCATTTCCACTCTGCTGCCTCTCGAGCTTGGTGGAAATGGTCCCTTTCTTTCACCCCCACCTCCCAGAAGCAGCCAGACCCGAGGTGTGGCTGTGCCATCCGGCTCCTCCGCCCTGTGCTTCGCGCTGTGCGTGGGGCTGGGCGCAGGCTCAAGCAGCAGCGCAGGCACGGGGAAAGCAGGTTACAGAGAGCATTAGTGCAGAGCCCGTTAGTCCCCAGGAAACAGTTCCTCGCTGTCAGGAGAGCAGAATTAGTGCTCACCAGGGTGGGGGCAGACAGGAGGTGATGGAGCCCGGCCTCAGGGTGTGCTCGGGCTGCATGGCTGCCCCTGCTCAGGTGCTGGGAGCACCCACAGGGCTGTTTGGGGAACGGCTGTGGGAGTCATGGCGCTGAGCTGGGGGCTGTCCCACCTTCTCTTGGTTGCTTTGGGAGGGATGAGGCACCCCAGCACCTCTCTTGCTGCTCCTGTGCAGGGACAGAGCCCTGCAGCTGGGCTGGACCAAAGCCGAGAGCGCACGGGGCCAGGGACGTGCAGGGCACGGGGAGCCGAGCAGGGATGAACGCATCCCGGCACAGTGAGACAACGCCGGGTCCATGCAGAAAGGAGGAAGGAGAAAAGGGAAAGGGAGGAGGAAACTCAGCCGGCTCTGTGCCCACGCTGCCCGAGCCAAGGGGAGGGGGTTCACCAGGACATGGGGCTCCCACGCATTCATGATGCCAAGAGGGGACTTTGTCCTCTCGGTCAGGCCACCGTGCTCTGAGCAGCACGGTGAGCCCACAGCCACCCACCTCGTGTCCCCCTCCCAGAGCCCCCCAGCCCCAGGGCCGCCGCGCTCTGCTTCTCCCAGCCCTGGTCCAGCACCATCCCCGCTCCCTGGCACCACCCTGGCACAGGCACCGAGCACCAGGGCACCCATCACCAGTGCCACCGCAGATCTCCTGGGCACGGGTCAGGAAATCTGCCATAAAACTCGGGCTGCATTCAGTCTCCCTCTCATCTAACAGCACTCCCTGCCCATCCACAGCTCCCGCTCCGGGCTCACCCCGCTGCCGCTGCTCCCCAAAGAGCAGAGGGATGGGAGCTGGGCTGCAAGCATCAGCGTTGCCTTACAAAGCCCCAAACCTTCCAAAAAGCTGAAATCCACAGCAACCCAGCACCGGGGCTGGGATGCAGCACAGACCCAACCCGGCGCTGCACCGCGCTGTAATCCAGAGGGCGATTTGTTGTGCATTTTTTTTTTTCAGGCTGCTTTCAGAGCATAAACATAAATATCCAAGGTCAGCGGCCTCCCGTCCCCGCCCCCCATCCCCCCCCCGATGCTGCAGACATGTTGGGAGCCATTAGGGCTGGCCCCGCTTGGCTCCGAGGCATGGTATTCATTACCCGCGTTTTTAAAAGCGGCAATAAAAAAGCGGAAAAATGAGAAACACCGGCCGTGGCCCCATGAAACCGTCACTCCGAGGGGCTGCTCGCGCTTCCTGCCGCGTGGTGTGATCTGAAGGGGACCTGGAGCAGGGGCCTGCCCCAGCAGCCCATCAAACGCACCGGGTACAATTTCAAAGCCCGCGGCCCGGGGAGAGAGTTTGCGTTCCCCTCGCTGGAAACTTTATTCCCCTTGAAATGAGGAAATATTTCAGAGGAAATGGAGATGGAGAGAGGGGAGGGGGCCGTGGTGGGAGTACCATGGGGGAGCAGGGCAGGCTGCTTGCTGAGCCCCGGCCGTAAAACAAACCTGGGCAGTTATAAATATCCGAGCAGGTACCTCGGCCCCCACCTCGGCCATAAATCTGTCCCCAGAGCACAATCCCGCACTGTTCCCGCTGTGGCTGGGGGGGCCAGGACACCCCAGGGTGGACACAGAGGGGGACAGGGCTGTCCCTGCGGAGCCACAGCTAAAGGGCCCCGGGGGGGCACGGAGATGGGGCTGCAGCACCAGGGCTGCGGGGATGGAGGGAGCACAGAGCAAAGGGTCCGTGGGTTTTGAGCTCATGCTGCTCCAAAAATCCTTGGTCATGGGGTTTAACCCCCCCAGCAAAGTGGGTGGGAGAAGAGTTCATGAGGATGCAGAGGAGCAGACGGGAGGTGCCCCCCCCAGCAGATGCACCAGGCAGATCAAGGCCAAAAGGGGAGATTTGGGGCAAGGCTCTTGGGGAGATGAGCGATTTTTGAAACACAGCAACCCCCCCTCTCACACCTGCACACCCACAGCTCCAAGCACTGAGAA
>WBMW01001137.1:288766-305200 GCA_013396635.1 Penelope pileata | reverse complement strand
GCACTGAGACCCCCCACAAAGCAGACCCCCCCCGAGCCCCCCCACATCACCCACTGATCCCCCCCAGGGGCAGCAGCAGCACCGCGGTGCCCAGCACCCCATTGCCCAGCACCCCACTCACACGGGGACACGGGGGGCCCCACCCAGGGCGAATCCATGAGCGGATGCACCTGGGCTGCACAAGCCCCCCCCAGAGAGCTGCCCCCTCCCTGAGCACAGCAAAGCCCTCGTGGGCTCCCAGAAGGTGCCAAGGTGGGACAAGGTGCAACGAGGAGGGAGAGGAGACACCCACAGAACAGGCCCTGCTCAGCTCCCCGCTGCCGTGAAGATGGGGCTGCAGGCAGGGCAAGCAGCCAGGAGGGACCAGGGCTGAGCACGGTGATAACAGTGACAGCACTGGGAGCAGGGGGGCTCAGCTGGGGGCACAGTGCCTGCAGCAGATGGGACCCCCCCGCAGCCCTGAGGTCGGGGTGTGGGGAGCACAGCGGGGCTGTGAGCAGCCCCAAACCTCGCTGCTGCTTCCAGCCACTTTCAACTCCTTTTGCTATTTTTTTTTTTTTTATTTTGCAATAAGCACTAAAACGTCTCGAGCAATTTGTGGATTTAATCACTCCCCAAATGTAACATTTTTTTAAATCGAATCAGCTGTTCAGCAGCGCGAGCATATGAAACCAGTAAAACTTCTATCTCTGTTTGATGTTTTACAATTTGAAAACACACACAGGAAAAGGATGATTTTGGGGGTGGTTGGGTCGTCGGGTTGCTGGTCGGGTTTTTTTTTTGCGAGACAATTGTTGCTGAGCCGAGACCCCACGGTGCCGAGTGGGAAGGGATCAGGCTGCATCCAAACCTGTCCCCTGCGGGTACCCAGCTGCTGCTGGATAGGGAGCATGAGAGGTGGCACCCCAGGGACAGTGACAATTGCTACTGTTAGGGACATGGCCACCCCTTTCCCTCCTGCAGCACGAAGGCAGATGGGGACCTCAGCACATTGACGTGCCCCGCATTTGTCCCCAAATGTCCCCACTCAAGCATCCCCAAAGCCACTTGTGCTCTGCACGACGCATTGCTGAGCCTCGTGGGTGCTCGTCTCACCGAGCTGCTCTGATCTCAGATTTAACTTCAGCCCCAAAGCCTGAAGAAATCCTTCACCCAGCCGAGGGCAAACTGCTCGGGGGGAGGACGCACCGCCCCGCACCCCGGCCCCAGCCCCCCGGTGACACTCGCACCCACCTATGCAGGTCACGCCGTCGGAGTGCAGCAGGAACTTGACGTGGCAGCCACACTTGGGGCCCTGCTCCGTGTCGTCACAGGTGTGCTGGCAGCCGCCGTTCCCGTAGTTGCAGGTCACTGCGGGGGGCAAAGCGCAGCCGTCACCGGGGTCACAGCCCTGTCCCAGGCACCGAGCTGGCCTGGAAAACTCAGCCAAGTCCCAAGGACAGGTTCCTCCCTCTTAGATAATTTCTAAAACCCTTCGTTTTTCCCTGCAGGATCTTGATCTCATGTGTTTTTGGGGTTTTTTATTGCAGTTTTGCTAAATGGCACCGGTAGAGCTGGTGGAAGGGGCCCCACTGAGCACAGGAGTGAGGTGACAGGGGCAGTGACACCCTCACGGGCTCCAGACTGACTCAGGTGCTCCTGGGAATCCTTCCCAGCCCTCCTGGGGAATGCTTTGTGCTTAGCTTGGAGCAAAAACAGACCCATAGGATTAAAACTCCATTTCATCAGCAGTTTTACATGTTTGCTGCAAGACAGCAAAAGTGAAAAGCAAAACGTAAGCAATTGCATAAACATAGAAATATAGATTTAATAACCTGGCAGTGCCAGCGAGCTGCTGGCAGGAGATCAAACGGACTGAGAGCACCGCGTGCCCCGGGGAGAGGATTCCTGTGCTCCTCCCGTGCCAATCACATTCTCTCTGCTCATCTTCCCCGTGGGAAAACAAAGCTGGCATGACATGGGCAGGGGGTGCTGCACCTCTGGGATGCCCAATGGTGCCAGGGGAATTAGGGCTTTGCAGCAGGGCCAGGATGGGTCTGTGCCATTGGGATGATGTTACGGGGCAGGAGGGGGGTCCCCAGCCCCTGGGAGCTCCTTACGTTTGCAGTCACGTTGGTTCTTGGTGAGCTCGAAGCCGGGGCGGCACTCGCAGGCAATGCCCCCCTTGGGGGTCTCCCGGCAGATGTGGGCGCAGCCGTGGTTCTTGTTCATGCAGTTCATTCCTTCTAAAAGAGAGAAGGAAGCAAAGAAAAGCTCCGGTAGCTCTCCAAGACAGAGGGTTCTGAGGACACAGCAAGCCCCAGTCTGGAGGATGCTTTCCTGCTCCCTTCCATTCTCTGCACCCAGCAGCACTGCAGGGGTGCACAGATGGGGTTTGGGGCTCTTGTTGTGGCCACAAAGGGAACATTCCTTTGCAGAGCACACCAAAAACTCACGGCTGCTTGTGCCAGGGGCTCCTGGCTCGGCAGCGTTTCACCTCTCTGCATCTGCTCACAGCAAGGAGGGAAAGAGGGGAAAGGAGAGAGCACAGAAGAAAGCACAGAGGGAAAGAAGAAAGCCTGCCAGGGTAGGAGAGAGGGAAGAAGGGAGACTCTGTGCTGGCAAGGACCCCAGAAGGAAGGAAGAAGCCATCAGTGAGATTTAGCTCTCCGATGCTGAATGCTTCTGCCTTGGCAGTGCCCGAGCCAGGAGCACAGTCAGAACGAGCACCGCCAGATCCCAGCTCATCCCCAGCTCTCCGGGCTTCCAGGCTCACAGCCCAGGGATCAGCTCCAATCCTCTCATCCCTTCCCTTCGCCACTGCTCCCAAACCCGCGCGAGGGGACCGCGCTGGCAGCCGCTCCGGAGCCGACCTTGGGGTGCAGCACTGACACAGACCTCCCCGGGCCGGTGATGCTCTGCAGATGCTCAGCTCAAAAACCGGCTCGAAAAGCCAGCACCTGCCTCCCGCCCGCAGCGGGGCCACCCACGGCGTCACCACGCAGGGAAGGGGCACGCACATGGGATGGGGATGCAGGAGGTGCCACCGAACCGTCCTGGCCAGGGCGAGATTCCATGGGGAACCCGAGGGATCGGCACAGCTGGGAAGGGGAAGGAGAAAAGCAAAACCAGCCAGCTGCTTTGCCAAGTGGCAGAGATAAAAATCAGCAGAGATGCAAAAAAAAAAAAAAAAAAAAGAAGTCTCTCATTTCCTCATATTTTGGCTAAGAGATCGCTCCAGACGGCAGCAATTTAGAGCTGATACTGAGACGGAGGGATCGGCGCTGCGCAAGAGCTGGCAGGAAAGGACGCGTCTCGCTGAGCGGCGCGAGGACCTCCGGGTACCTTTTGTTTAATAAAAGGCTCTGGGTATGGGATTAACGTCCTCCGGTTGGTGTTATTGTGCTTCATGAAGGAGCCTGCGAGGGTTTGGCTGTGGGATGTTTATCAGCCCTGCAGCGTCCTCTCCCAGCACGCTCGTGCCAAGTTTGCTTTTAGATTTGCAATGCTCTCAGCACCGAGAGGGGTCGGGAAGCAGCACCCACAGCCCAGCACTGCGAGGGCTGACCACCAAGCATTCCTGCAGCACCCACCAGATGGTCACCACCAAAGCAAGAACCAACAGCACAGCTCGAGACCTGACCTGAGCGCTAAATCTGGGGCTTCCCTACGGGGTCCTTCCTTGGGAGCATGGGCATGGGGATGAAGGTGGGGAGCGAGGGGCCGAGGGATGCTGAGCACCGACCTTCAGGGCGCTGGATGCAGGTGTGCTGGTTGTCACTGAGGAAGAAGCCCTCCCGGCAGAAGCACTCGTAGCTGCCCATCATGTTGACACAGGTCTGCTGGCAGCCGCCGTTGCCCTCTGAGCACTCGTCCAGGTCTGCAAAGGGAAGGGGGCAGTGGGTGAATGTGGTTCCATGGCACCGAGTGGAATGGGACAGGGATTTGCCACATAGCAAATTATTTCTGCTTTACATCCACGGTCCCCCAGCTAGAAGAAAGGGGGATGCTCAGTGCTGGAGGGGATGAAGCCAAAGCACATTCAGGGTGGATCTTGGATGCCAGACAGCTTCTCCGACCGAGGAGCAAAAAAAGGGGTGGCCCCACTTTATGGATGGGAACACCACCCCACAGAGGAAGGGGTTTTCCTTGCCCCACATTCCTGGGCAGGCTGTGCCCCTCCGACCCCACTGCCGGTGAGGAAGCGCCTGGACTTCATTACGGGGAACCTTAGCCCAAAGCAGGGATAATTACTTTTAAGGAGACTCAAATCCTCTACAGCAACCGGGCTTGGGAAGGAGACAGAGGGGATGAAACCCTCATCCTGAATTCAGCAGAGCGCTGCCACAGCCCTGCACCGCAGCATCCCTGTCCCCTGCGGGTGACAGCACCAGGAGCGGGGGGCCCTGTGCCAAAGCAAACCTCCCATGAACTCGAGCATCCCAGAGCTGGGGTGAAAGCTGAGCTCTGCCAGCAGCAGATGCCAGAGAAGCTGAAAGAGCAGAGCAGCTCGGGGACAGCATGTGGAGGGGGCTCGCAGCCCACACGGGTGCACACAGCCCAACCAATCCCTCACGTTTGGGCAGAGAACAGACAAATGCACCCTGAGCACTGCACCATGCCCAGACCCCTGCAATCCTCCCGACCAGGGATGCTCAGAGCAGGGCTGAGCCCCGGCTGGGAGCTGCCATGGAGCAGCAGCACAACCTGGGGCTGCAGACAGCCAAACTGGGACGTCCCGTGTGCTCACAGCTTCCCCTTTGGCTCGTCCCAGCCAAGCTATGTCCTGCTGATGCCAGTAACCCTCCTCAAATCCCCTGTTTATAACAAGGGCTTAACGTCTTGCGACTTCTCCTTAAAGCTCTGCACAAAAATGAGGAGGCGGCTGTTCCAAACCGATGGCTGAAATGAGACTCCGCCGCTCTAATACCTATTTTATTAAATGCTACGGGGGCAGGCAGAAGCCAGAAGGCCCCGTGTCAGGACGAGGGCTTGAATTCCTGTCCTGGTTCAAAAGGTCGCCCGAGGAAGGGATGCTCCAGCGTGCCCCAACCCAGCTCACCCCATTCACCCGCCGGGGCCTGGCCCCCTCCAGCAGCTTTCCCTGGGAAAGCACCCAGTGACTGGGGGTTATTTGGTGCATGGAGCATTTGAGCAGAGCCAGGGCCCCTGGGCCTCCCCATTTCGACATTGCAAAGCCTGAGCAGGACCCTCACTCTGCTTTGCTGCTGGCTAAATGGGGATGTTTGGAGGCTGGGAAAAGCACAGCCATGGTCGGGATGGGAAAAACCCGCTGGGGCTCTTCCCTGCAGCCAAAAAGCAAACCTGAACACACTACTGGAGAAAAGAGGGTATCAACATCCTCATCTGTAAAACGGGCTCTGAAGGATAAATTCACGCTGTCCTTACAGCAAAGCAGCGTGGCTGAGACACCCCAGTGGGATGAGCCATGCAAGGGCTGAAGCGGGGAGAGCTGGGGCTGCCCCTGTGTCCGCCCCGGGGGCTGCCGAGCCCGGCTGCTCCCCCCCACCCTGCTCTGTAAACACATGACGTCCGTGGCTCGCCGAGCCCAGCTTCCCTTTCTTCTCCTTGGGCTCATCCTCCCCGGGGAGGGAAAGGCAGGGCCGCCCGCCTGCGCTCCCTCCAGCTGTGTAAATCTCCCTCTTCACTGAGGAGGCTGCAAAGTCCCCCGTGATGGCAGTTAATGCAAAGCGTATGTGTCCATAATCCCTTCCCCCCTCCTCCCTCCAGTGATGAGCTCATTAATGACCCCGTTGCAGACGCTAATTAGAAAACAGCACGAAGCTGCTCCTGCCGCAGCCGGGGGGCTGGCGGGCGGCCGGGTGCCCCCACGGGTGCTGCGGAAGGAAGCGGGTGCCGGGGCGCGGGCAGCCCCGAGGATTCGGCCGTGCCGCAGCCGGATGGAGCTCGGGGCAGTGGAAGGATGCGCGGCCTCTCCGTAGGCAGATGCCGGGTTTGTCTTGGCCTCGGGATTATTTACCCAGTCCCTCCGCTGGTTCGCATCCCCACCGTATTTGCTCTTAACTCATCTATTTTGGCAGGTGCAGGGCTGACCTCAAGCACGAGCGGAGCGGGCGGCTGCGCCCGGGGAGCCCTGCAGGCTGCTCCTGCCCTCGGCAGCACAGCACCCACCATCCCCAAATCCTGCAGCGGGAGGAGCCTCCGATCCCCCCTTACCCCAATATATGGATGGTCCCCATTTTGTCCCAGCACTCACAGCAACACCATTGCACAAGGGGAAGCAATCCTGTCCCTGCCCCTGGAGAGCTGTCACAGCACGGGACAGACCTCCCACGCCACTGTGCCTGGGGCCAGCTGCTTCCCCTGTTCTCCTGGATGACACATCTGAAATATGTAACTTGCAGATTATCTGCTTTCAGCACCAGCCACATATCAGCCTCGAAGGGAGGCTGAAGGCCCCCAGCTGCTGCTGCTCAGTGCGAGGCAGATCAGTGAGACCGTGGCAGGTGCACGGCTGGGGCTTGCAGCATGGAGCCATGCAAGGTGCATGGGGATCCTGTCCCTCTGCAAGGAATGAGGGACAAAACAGGGCCCGTGTCTGCTTTGTCTCCATGTTGGCCTGATGTTCACGTGCAAGCTCCTGGTGCTTGCACCCTCTTAAATCTGCTCGGCTTTGAGCTATGCCTTGGCTCTTGCAGGCTGGCATCACCTTGGTTTCCCCGAAAAGCAAAGATGCTGAGGACCTCACGCTGCCAAGGTCTGTTTAAACAGCAGCCTCAGCCAGCAGCAAAGCCTTGGCACAAGAAATACTCCAGCAAAGGGAGCCCTGAGCCATGCAGCCCTCACCGAGGCAGTTGTGGCCGTCGTGTGCCAGGCGGAAGCCGTCGTAGCAGGTGCAGCGATAGTTCCCGGGGATGTTGACACACTCGTGGACGCAGCCCGCGTTGTCCTCCCGCTCGCACTCGTCGACGTCTGCAGAGAGGGGAGGGCAGGGAGCTGTGAGCAGAGAGCTGTCCCAGCCTGGTCACCACCCCCTGGTCACCCTGGGTCTCTGCTGCTGCTTGCCAGCTTCTGCAGCATCCCTCCACCACGCAGCTCCTGCACTAAAAAAAAAAATCCCCATCCTCCTGCCTCCCCTCCCTGATCTCCACTTCGGACCTGCAGCAAACTGGCTGTCAGCCCTTCCACCTCCATCTGGGTCAGCGGGTGCTGAGATACCCTGTGGAGCCCAGCCTTAGGCCACAGCAGCGCCCATTGCATCTCCACTCCTGCTATGAGCTCTGTGCAGGAGCAGAGACCCATCTGCACCCTTGTGCAACGCGCAGCTCAGAGCACGGCCACCCCTCTTGCTGCAAGGCTGGAGATCCCACGCCAAGGGCTGGCCTTTGCTCTGCACCTGAGGGGCGGTGCACAGGAAGGGAAAGGCTTCACCTGCTCTGCACAATGGCATTTAAAGCCTCAGCACAGAGCAGGGCCCCCCTGTGTGTCCTTCCTGCAGAAAAGTCCCCTCACAAGCCCAGGAATCATTTGGGATTTCCCAAGGGCAGGCTGTCTGCACGCCTATCGGAGCTGGGATCTCGCCGTAATCCCATTGCTATTTGTACTCCTTCTGACTCAGGGAGTTTTCTCCTGCCTCACTGCTGCCTCCCTTCCTTGCACACCCCACTCAGCTGCATACAGACACATACATGCTTAACCTTCCCACGTTTTAGCTGCTGACTTTAGTTCTGCAGCCTCTGGGCTGCAAACCCTGCAGGAAAAAAAGCCCACATTTGCTGCAAAGTCCAGGTGACCCTTCTGGGATTGCAGCAGCCCCAGTCTTGCAAACACGGCTGTTTGCAGAGCAGGGGAAGAAATGTGGTGCTGTCTCCAAGCACCGCAGTGTCACCAGACCACATTGGTACAGGTCCAAAAAAGGTTTGCAGTGGGGTGCATGAGCATCCCTCCCTGGTGGCTTAGGGCACGTTGGAGGGGCTCCAGTGGTGCGTCCCTACCTTTGCAGTGCTTCCCATCGCCGGTGTAGCCAGACTTGCAGATGCACTTGTAGGACTTGGGGGTGTTCTGGCAGATGGCGTCGATGTGGCAGCTGTCGGTGCCCTCCACGCACTCATCCACATCTGCAAGGGGAGAGGAGGTGAGAGGAGCAAGGAGCACGCAGACCCACAGTGGTCACAGAAGTTTTCAACTATCAGGACATGGACTGGAGAGGATGAAAGGAGGAATTCTGCTGCTTTGCTCCCTATGATTGCACCCAGCCCCAATGCAACTGGTGATGGGCTCGTTGCTGGGTGCACCCCAGAACAGCATCGCCTGTGCTTCTGCTCTTATTGAAGCCACTCTGAGAGCCAGAAAGCATTTCACACCATCTGATAGGAAACAACATTCAGACGCCTGAAGTCCAGGCTGGAGCCAGCCCAGCCAGAGGTGAAAGCCTCTGTCTCCAATTAGCAGCTTCCTGAGCCGGCCAGTCACCCAAATAATCGTCATCGCTTTCTATTCTTAGGCGTGGAGGAATGTGCAGGAATTAACGGGACCACACTAAATAAACCTGAGAGCAGGAACCAAGGAAGGAGAAACACAAAAAACATCACTGCTTTCTCAGGGGCATGGCCAAAACTGCCCCTCCTCAAAGCCCCAGCACCTCTATGGGCATCCTCCACCCAAATAGCAGAGGTGCACCTCACAGCACCAAGGCCCACAGGGCATCATCATAAAACCATAGAATGGTTGGGTTGAAGGGACCCCAAACTCCCCCCAGCCCCATCCCTGCCATGGGCTGGGTACCCTCCAGCTCAGCTGGAGCCACCAGGAACCACCTGGAACCACCTCCAGGGATGGGGCACCCACAGTCTCTGGGCAGCCTATGCCAGTGCCTCATCATCCTGATTAAAAAATTTCCTCGTAATATCTAATCTAAATCTCCCCTTTCAGTTTAAAACCACTTCCCCTTGTCTTACCAGTATCTGCTCATGTAAAAATCAGTCTCGCTCCTGTCTAGAGCACCACACTGCAGGCAGTGGCCTCAGGGATACCCCAGCACTCACCATGGCAGGAAGCACAGGGAGTGGAAGTTTTAATGGCTTTAGATAAATGGAAGTCTCAGCTGTGTGGGGCAGAGGTTTGCTAGCAACACGCTGCTCACTTGGCTGTGCTCTGGCTCGGCTGCTACGCCAGCAGTGGAGGCTGCTGGCCCTGGAGCAGGCACATCTGCTGGGGATGGGAGCAGCTGGGAGTCCCCAGGGTGGGTGAGCATCACAAGCACCCCCTCGGCACCGGCAGTGCTCCTGGGGCACCATGCTTGGGGATCTCCAGTGCTGCTCCATGGGCTCCCTCACAGTGCTACCTCCCACAGGAGAGGCTGTGACCCCCAAAGCCATGAACCCAAGGCTCCTGATTGCCTTTCAATGCTTCTCTGCAGTGCAAAGAACAGAGGCACTCTGGGAGGTCCCCAAAGACGTGATGCATCCTTGCAAGCCAGGAGAGGGTGGGCAGCCCTCAAAGCTGCTGGGAAGGAGGCCATGGCCATGGGAGCAAAGGGCTGAGAGCTCTCTGGCCACCACGGGGTTTTTTTGCAGGGAGATGTGAGTCATCCTTGCACCAGGGAGGCGGCACGTGCCTGCGCATTGTATAAATATTTACAGCACGCATTCATATTTGTTATTTGACATTAGCCATGGCCTGCGGCCACCACAGCATCCCCCGGGCCGTTAATCATGGGCTGGAGTCTGACCCACCGCGGTGGAGGAGCTGCGGCGTGGCATGGGGACAGGCACCCCGCTCCGGAACCTGCGGGAATGGCCCTGGTGCCACCACGGGGCAGAGACCCCATGGGCTCACTGCACCCAATGCTGACCTTGGGGAGAGCCTGGCTGCAGGGAGCTGGGCACACTCGGTGCCTCCCAAATTTGGTGTTTTGCTGCAAAACCTACCCCGGTGCACGTCACCTTGCGACAGCACCGTCCTGCAGAACTAAAAGTGTGTGCAAATAATAAGCGAGGGTTGGACTGGGTGATCTCAGAGGTCTTTTCCAGCCTTAATGATTCTATGATTCTATGCTGTCGCAGGATTCCCCATTGGGCACCCAGGTGCCCACCCCAGGACGCCAGTGCACACAGCTCTCAAAGCAGAGGGATGCATTAGGGATGCCCAACACTCGCCTCTTTGAGACAGCGATGGACCCAATGGAAACCAAAGCCAACGCTGAATCAGCTTCAACCCCAAACTCATAAATCGCCGCCCTGTAGCTGGAGCCCATGGTCCCATGGGCACTCACGCCTGCTAGCACCCAGGTGTGCCCATGGCACAATAGGGGCTGGTGTTCTGCAGCTCCCAAATCTGCCCTGTGTGGGGCTCATCAGCTGTTGCAGTTTTCTGAGTTTCAGGGGCACAGATCTGGGTGCAGCTCCTTTAGCATCTCCCATGCACGCTGAGGCCGTGCTTCCACTTTGCTCAGCAATGGATGGGCAAAAACTCCCACCTCCATCCTCTGAAAGCTCCCCAAACACAAAATGTCTATTGCACACCATGTAGTTGAAATTTTCCCAGCATTTTGCCAGAAATCACACTTTTTTAGGGTTTTTTTTTCTATTTTTTTCCTCCTGTGCCCTCAAAGTCAACACAATGAACAATGGGTGTGTGATGCTGAAAACAATGCGGTGGCTTTCCCTCTCACACATGCACGTTTTTTTTTTTTTTTTTATCTTTTTTTCCATTCCGTAACTTCAAAACTCCTCCAACTTTGGAAAGATTACACAGCAGCAGAAGTACAAAAGAAAACATTATAAATTTGCCACTCTGTAATTTTTCCAAAGCTGGAGTCATTCTGAAAGGTTACAGGATTAGAAAATGGGGAAAAAAGGATAAAAAAGTGTGTGTGTGTGGGAAGCATGAATAAATACCGTCGCAGGCACTCAAGGAGCCATCCCCGAGTTGGCAAGGATCCCACCTTCAGAATACCAAAGTTCTGGCTCCTAAGAAAAACCATCCTTAAGAAATGTTTGAGAGAAAAAAAAAAAAAAAGAAGAAGCCTTCTGAAAAACCAAATTTTTGAATTCTTGTCAATGCAAGGAGCATTTTCCCACAGCACAGCTTTGCTTTCCTGCAGGAGATATTGCCTCCTCCCAAAGTGCCCGCAGCAGCACTGCAGGTGCATCCCCGGCCGGGGAGGCACGAGGGATGGGATTTCCAAGCCAACGGAACAGGAGATTCAAGAGAGAGCAACTGCTGGTGCTGCTGGCCCTGTTCGCTGCTGAAATCCCTCGCTGGGCTGCACCCCACAGCCCCAGATCCTGAAGGTCAGGCCCCAACCCTAGGCTGGGGTTTGGGGCTCAGCCCCTGGGATAATCCAAGCAGAACTTTTTCAAACTCAGATGGACCCAAGCCAATGGGCGCAGCGTGCCCTGAATCCCCCAAACCAGAGGATTGCCCAATGCAGGGATCTGACTGCGATGAAGACGCACCGTCCCATCCAGGGATGCACCACCTCTCCTGCACCCAAGGGCACCCAGCTCCACTTCATGACCTAGCCACGCTTTCGGGGCTAATTAGCACTAACGAGAACGCATGGCGCACGCTCACCCCGACCATCGCTTGCGTCCTCGGGGTCGGCAGCGCGGCGCTGGGGCTCTGCCCACGGGAGGAGGAGGCGGCAGCACCCAGCACGATGTTTTTTATTCCGTTGTGGGTGGGATTTTCCAGCGCTCGCCGTTGGGCCCCGTTCCGCTCCAGCTGCAGCTTTATTCTCCATTTCAAAGGCGGCCGAGGCAGACGGTTGCAACGCCACTGCCATTTCGAGCCGCCCCGGCACCGGCTCACGCCCGCGGGGACGGAGCGCTCGGAGCAGGGATGGAGGCGGGTGCCCCAGGGTCCCCACACCCATGGATGTGTCTACGGCTCATGTGCCCTTACAGCCTGGGCTGAGGTTCTTCCCTCGCTTCCGCGTTAGAAATAATAATAATAAAAGATGCTTTTATCCGTAGGTTGAAGGACTGAGTAAATGGAAGGAGGAAGCTGAGCTAAGGTGGCAAGAACCCACCAGAAACCCCAAAACAAACAAAACCTTTTTCTCTCTTCTCGGAGAGCTTCAGCGTTTTCTTTCAAATTAGTTTTATTCTTTGTTTTTCTATAGGCGTATACATTAACAGCCTCTCTGTATAGGGACGTGTGTGTAGCTGTTGGCAGAGCTGTGGAGTTTCCACTCGGCCTTAATGCCAAATTAAAGCTTTATAACTTCAGTAGCTCTTTTTACCCGGGTATTAATAACCACCTCAGACACCGTGGGGCACTTTATTAATCATTTGTTTGCGGGATGGGGCGGGCACGCACCCCGCGAGGTGGTTTTGGCACCTCGGCCAACGCTGCATCATCTGAACTCCAAACCCTCGCTCAGGTGCTCGGGGCTGGCTCGGAAACGGGATGGGCACCTGGCTCCTGCCCGAGGGTTTGGGGATGGGGGGATGCAGCTGCGGGGTGCAGCGTGCTGTGGGGTGACGGTGCAGGAGGAGCACAAAAGGGAAGGAAAAACCACGGGCATGAGTTGCAGTGAGGGGGTAGAAGAGCTCTCCCCATCCCCTGCCATCCACCTGCAGCTCTGTGCCCACTCAGTGGCTCTCCCAGCTCCTTCGGGGGCCGTCCCGCCGTCCCTTTTGCTTATTGGGCTGAGCGAGGCTCCCCTTCACAAATGTGTTTGGTTTCGGTTTGGGGAGCAACAATCCTAACATCTCCAATGGGAAACGGCCTCTCCAAGCTGCGGCCACGAGACAGAGCAAACTTTATTTGCTGTCCCAGGGTTCTCCTAAAGCCTCTCGGGGGACTTGTAACGTTGGAAGTGAAGGTTAAGGTGATTCATGCATACTTTTTTCCTAAATGGATTACTCCGGTGCGACTGTCTGCAAAGGAAAAATCTATATAAAAATAAAAGAAAAAAAAATAAAAATCCTGAGCCGCTTGGAGACAGCAATACATCTCCGCACTGGAAGACTCGAGGTGTCTGAATATTTATACTCCTGTTGGCAGTTACAAAAAAACTCTTCTTCCCTCCTTCCCACCCCCCTCCCCTTTTTAATCTAAGTACGGGCATGTCAGACGCCCTCAGTCAAAGATCTCCTTTGAACTGCTGTATGTTGAAATGTTTACAGTTTTACATTTCATATTTCAGAAGGGCGGAGGGGACAGGCACAACAGTCGCACACTGTGAATGCAGCAGAGGGAGGAAAGCAGAGGCCAAGGGGGAGGAGGTTCAGCGGCGATGGGAGGGGAATCAAACAGCATCTCCATGCTGCAATTGGAAAATTTTGTGCTCCTTAAAAAAAATAAATCCCTGGCGGCGTAGGCTCTGCAGGTGCATCCCCATGGAACCGGACTGAGCCCCTCGTGCAGGGGCTGCTGCTTCCCACGGGCAGGGTCCGGCCCCTGCGTGCTCAGAGGTGCTGGGAGAGGAGGCATCACTCTGCTGCAGCCAAAGGTGGGAAACACCGTGGGGTATCCTCATGCACAGGGGACGCTGCCAGAGAGGCAACGGGCACAGGATCTGCTCCTGTGGGAAAAGGGCTGGGGTGCATCGCCCTGCCAAAATGCTGGGGAGCTGTGGGCATGGGAGGAAGGGAGGCTGCAGCACCCAAGTGCTGGGGCTGCCGGGAGCTTCTCCTGCCCTAGGTGGATTTGTGTCATCACTTCTCCCCTTTAAAGCTCTCCTAGCCCTTAGCTGAATTTGTATCATCACTTGAAAGCTCTCCTAGCCCTAACCTGACCCATAAATCCAACCCAGGTCCTATGGCAGGTGCTGGCCAGGCCCGAGGGCTGTGCTGAGCCCCCTCCCTGCAGAGCTTTGCAGGGTAACGTGGCACCGTGGAGCAGCACCACTCACAGCACGGCAACATCCCAGCACAACCCACCCAACCCACGTGGGACCCAGCCTGGGGAAAGGACAGGGAATGCCTCTGGAGGGGCAGCAGACTGATGTGCCCCATCCTTAGGCGTAACCCTGACGATGCAGGGGGTGCCCACTACTTTTCAGAGCCATCCTACCAAGCATGCCACAGGCACATGGGTTCCTTCAAAGAGCTCAACGATGCTCATGCATGGAGAAAGCCAAGTGATGCTGGGGACATTCAAAAATGTCCCAAATTCACTGCCTCCACCCCTGCCCAGCATCACAGCTCGGGACCCTGCATGCCCCTCAGCCTCCTGCTGCCTCCTGAGCCCCTGCAGGGTCTGAGGGTGTCCCCAGCCCAGCTCAGCTGAGCTCAGCCCGGAGCCTTTGCTGGGACTGGGCACAGGAGGAGCCCGTGCTGCCCCGGGTGCGAAGCGGGCGGCTGAGCGCAGGCGAGGATTTAGCTCACCTCTCTCCACCCCCTCTCCACCCCGCTCCTTCCCCGAAGGGATCTGTCAAGTCTCTGCACGATGGAATTTTACTTTGCTATTTTAATGCAATTCTGGCTCAGGCTTAAATGGAACTGGAAACCAAAAGGTCTTAATAAATAAATATTATGATAAGAAATGAAAGCAATGCATACACTAAAGATAATTTGAGGGGGGGATAAAAACCTAAGCATTCCTTTCTAAGCCTAAATCGTAAAGCTTCACGCGAAGCTGGACGCCTTCTCACCAAACCTTTGCCCTGGAAAATCTCCCCCGTGCTTGTCCAGACTGCCCTCCCGAAACGTCGCCCATTGTTTTCAAACACTTGCAGCCAGATAAGACAATAGCCTTGAAATTCCTCCTAACTTCGTCAGTGACAGGGCTCAGGGCTGTTACTAATGCCTGATCTTTAATGATATGCTGCGCTCCCATATTTCATTCACACTCTATTTAATCTCGCTGTATGCATAAACATGCAGCTACTACAACAACAGGAGCCAAAGCTGGGGCTGATAAATCTTACATACAGCTAAATGCGATGGAAAAGAAACACAACAGATTGTATAGATAGTGGTGAATTAGGGGGAAAAAAAGCCCCTTCGATGCAGTCGGAGCGTGCACATAGGGCTGTGTGTGCTCCCGTGCGCGCGCACTCCGGTGCGTGTGTATAGAGAAAAATCCAAGCTAAATATAGAGGTGCTATAGAAAAACCTAAGATATAGATAGCCCATACATAAAGCTACATGTGTATGTTGGAGAAGGAGAAACTCTGGCTAAACACGGGAGCGGAGGAACAGAAATGCCTTAAGCTGATAGCGATGGGACATGCCTCTCTTTTGCAGAGATAGGGGCACAGACTGTGCATTTTTCGGGCTTTGCCTGAGTTGAGATCTCCAAAGTTTTCTGCAGTACACCCCTTGTATCACAACGTTTGGGGTTCGACACGCATGGGTGTAAAACACGTAAATGTGGATGAACCGCTCAGCTCCCACCTTCCAGCACCGCAGGCAGCAGCCCCGCTGCGCCTTCCCCACCACCAGGAACGCGTCCTCACCCACATGGCATTATCCCACCGCGCACAACTGAAGCCCCACAACAGAAGAGCCCCCTACTCCCCTCCAAACAGCAGTATTTCCCCTTTCTGCCCCTGTGTCGTACCCTGATTTCTGCCTCTGCACCCCCTGCCCTGAGATCAAGAGTCCAAACACACAAAAAAACCCCTAAAAGTGTTAGAAACGCACATCATGGAAGAGTTTACAGAAAAACAATCAAAGCCAGTGGGCAGAATACCTGCAAGCAACACTTCAAACCTGCTCAACTACTGATTATTGCTGCTAATTTCTCCAGCCTGCATGTAAAACCCCAAGACCTAAAGAGGAGGTCCAGCTGCCTGCGCACACATCAAACAGCAAACCTTCGAGCTGGGAAGATTTCTCTTACCTTGGCTGGCTTTATTTGCCAGTGTGTTTCCAGAGTGCAGCAGAAAGAACAGCATGCACAATCCAGCAATCTGCAAAGCTCCCATTGCAATCCCCGTCTGCCTGCAGGAGCGGGGGCAAGAAGGGGGATTTCTCGTGCTTTAAAGGAAACGAGGCTGAGCATGCAAAGGGAAGCCAAGAGAAGGAAGGGGCTCTCTTCTTGCTGTGTGTGAGACAGAGGGAGGGAAGGGGACTGAAATGATGGAAAAAGCTGCTCTGGGTTCAGTTTGGGGCTCTTGGTGTTGCTAAAGAGGAGAGAGTGAGGGAAGGAGACCCGGGGCAGTTGGAAGAAAGTGGACTCTATCGCCCTCTCCCTGGCGGCTGCTCTGATCCCTTCTCCTTCTTCTCCTTCTTCTTCTTCTTNATAATCCCAGCCAATTCCAGTTTTGCAAGAGAGCAGCAGCAGCAGCAGCAGCAGCGATGAAGGGGGGGAAGCAGGCGCCTTGCACTGGTGCTGGGGACCTGAGAAAGGGGAGTGGAAAGGAGAGCCCCATCCAAGCAACGCCCTTTTTCTCCCAGCCTTTCTTTCTTTCTATTTGGCTTTGGCTACTCCTTCCCGGCTCCCCCCTCGCACCCCCAGGCTGGGCTCTGCCTGCAGGAATTTACAGTCTGCTCTGGAGGAGCAGGGCCAGTAGCC
>WBMW01001137.1:251588-286686 GCA_013396635.1 Penelope pileata | reverse complement strand
AACACTTTTCTGAGATAGTCAGGTTTTTTTTTTTTTTTGATTGTTTGTGGGGGCCCCTTGCAGCCTGGCCCTGCACCCAGCATCCCAGGGCCCCGTGCCTACATCCCTCCCTGGGAGCTGCTGGCACCACTCCTACGGGGTGCAGTGGGGAGCTGAGGCAGGGACCCCACCGTGCTGTCCCCACAGTCTCATGTGTCCCCTTTTGTCCTGATAGACCCCGAAGATAAAATAAAGGGGGCTGCAGACTATGCAGAACGCCCAGCTAAGCCAGGGCACCCGCTGCTGTCCTGCAGTGGAAAGGAGAAAAGGGTTCAGCTAGACGGGAAAGTGCTGAGGAGTCCCTGGTTCTATTTATGCTTTCCTTACAAGAAAAAAAAAAAAAGCACAACCTCTGGATTGCCATCACGGTGTGCACGGCCCTTCTCTGCAGGGGGTTTGCATGAGCAGATCTGCCTTGGACACCCAAAGGCAGCCAAGGGAACAATCACCCTTCCCGGACTCATGGTGCCATCCTGTACCCATAGGTGCTGCCACCAGCAGGGTCCCCACGCAAAGTGTTGGGTCCTAAACCCACACAGGAGCCGAGCTCTTCCAGAGGAGTCAGGGGACCACACTCAGGTGCAGGGCAGATGCACAGAGGTGGACAGGATGCCCAGTGGGGCAGTGCTGCACCTACGTGACCCCAACACCTCGCAGCGCATCTCCGCTCGCTGTACTGCATCCAACCAGCAAAGCAACAGCACCCTCAGCCCTACCAGGCGTCAGGGCAGCCTGGGAAGCGGTGGAGATGCAGGAATTATTACTAAAGTTATGAAAAATAGCATCATATAGAGAAATACGAACATAGAGCTATCACTGTTGGGATGTATTGGGAGGGGACCACAACGCACCAGCAGGACCTGGAAACTCTCCGCTCCTCCATGCCGGGTCCCTGGCTGGCTCACTTCCCACCCCCTGATCTTTTATCATCATATTCAGAGGAAAACTAAACACCTCTTTTTTTTTTCCCCCCTAACCTGTCTTCTAAATCTGGAGACCGATCTCAAGGCACGAGGGACAAGACCTTCAGCGATGTTGATTTATAACCGAGCTTCTAAATTACAGGTTTACGCATTAGTATAAACACCCATAAACCAGCCTTAAATACACAGCATCGTATGTAATCAAAACGCCAAAACACTGGGCAGCCACGTGACAGCACAGGGGGAAGGACAGGCTCGGAGAGCCTCGGTGGGGCTGGTGCTGCCCAAGTGCTCCCAGTTAATCCCGTGCGCTGTACTGGGAACGGGTCTTGCATCTGAAGGCATGGCCTTGGCTAGTGGCACCATGGGGTATGAAGGGGGTGAGCCCCATGCTTGGTTCATCCAATGGAGTTGAGGTGCACTAGAGTTAAGAAACTCCCTAAAATATCGAGGTTTCTTCCCAAACTGTGCCACCTGGTTCCCGTGGCTGGAAAGGCAGAACTGCTGCCGGAGGTGCCGTGGGTCGGAGCAGATGGATACCCAGGATCGTGCAGGATCATACCCAGGATCGTACCCATGAACCACACTTAAATCACCTGAAAGTCAGCTCCACTGCTTGGGGCTCAACGAGCTCCTGCCACCGGGAGCCCCTTCCAAAGCCCTACAAAGGCAACTGGGACAACTGGGCAAGGGGAGCATGGCCGCTGTGGGACACGCGTGTGCCTGTGTGCATGCACGTGTGTCTGGGAGGGGCAGAGCTCTCCTCCCCACTGCCTCCGCTCCCTGTGGAGCATTTCTGGGCAAAACCCATTTGCTTTGGCTTCACGTAGGGCCAGAAGATCTGGGTCCATTGTGCTGCGGCACTGAAGAGCCGGGGAGGAATTGTCAACCATGCTGAAACGGTTACATGGGGAGTAATGAAAATTTACTGCACCCTGCTCGGGTCGCCAGCCAAGAAATAAAAGCAAAAGATCACAACAGGCATTTTTTTAATTTGAGGCAAAATTAAAAAAAGAAAGGATCCGCACTTAGAAAATAACAACCACATCCACAGATCAAAGCAGCTGTTCTCCTCTCATTCTGGGTTTTAAGAGGTTTCTGCAGCTACAGGGATGTTTACACAGGGAGAGAGATACATACATTGTGCTGTCTTGATGCTGCCTCTCCCCCCTTCATCTGGCAAAACATTCCCTGGGAGGCAATATGAGGTCATTCTTAGACCCTGCGTTGTTTTCCTCAAGCTGCAAGCCTTCGGGGCAAGAGGCAGTTCCCATTAGCAAACACACATTTGCGCTTGGAACCCTCCCATGCACATCTTGCTGGGGAGCTCGGGCTGGGGACAGGACTGGCCCTCACCAGCTCGTTGTGGCACCCGGGGCTGCCGGGGGGGTCAGCAGCTCTGGGAGAGCCATGGGAAGGGGGCTCTGGGCCAGGGGGTTGGCTGGCACCTTCTGCAGCCCAGCCTCTGTGTTCCTGTGGCTTCCACTGCTTTTATTACAAGAGGGGCTGCGTGGCTCTGGGGAGCACTAATGGGCTGTAAAAACCCTTTTCCCCTCTGTCTTGTTGTCTCAGGATTATTTGGAGCTTAAGTCCTGCTTCAAAGCCTATGCAGGGATGGAGGATGTGGGAAGGTGCCTGCAGATGCTCCCTTTGTCTTGCTGCATCCATCCCACCCATTGGTGCTCCACGGGCAGCACTGGTTTCTCCAAAGCAAAGCCTGGCTAATGAGCTATCAGTGCAAATGTAACAAACTTCTGAAACTAGACTTTCTGAGCTCTAGCATGAATTTAATGTCATATGCTATAAATGAGCCACATCTTCAGCACTGCCTGCACATATTTGCACCACGACGGAGCCAAAAGGGATTTCTGAGGCTGTGCCAGAAGCTGCTGTGAAGCAATGGGCAGGCACAAAACTCCCATAAAGGATCTCAGGGCTTGCAGAACCAGCTATTGAATCTGGCAGGGGCACCAGAGGAAGGAAAAGCCAAAGGGATGAGAGACGATGCTTAGAGTAAGGAGAGCTGCCTCCTCCTCCAGCCCATGAGGACCAAAGGCACAACCCTGCCGTCGCTCTGCACCGGGTGCTGAAGGATGCTGGTAGCACATCCCAGCGCCCGGCACTGCCAGGAGCTGCCTCCAGAAAGCAGCCACTGCGACGTTCCAGTGCCCCAGCGAGGGGTGTGGCCTCCAACTGGGAACAGAATGGACTATTTTTAAAAACAGCAAGGAAAACACTGCATTCCCAGCAACAAGCTGACAGCTCGAGAGGCTCAGCTCATCCCCATCGCAGGCTCCTGGGCACGTCTCTCATTTCTCCAACCTACAATTTTATCAAGGTGCCTTCCAGGGGCACCAGGTCCCACTAAATGACTGCCTGCCATCCTATGACACCTTTTTTCCAATGTCGCAGATCTTCCCAAAACTGCGTGCGGAGAAAGCCCTTGTTTGTAATTCCCCCTTTGCAGCAGGAGAAGCTGACACACGCGGAGGTGAGGTGACTTACCCGGCGTCACTGGGAAGGTCGATGGCAGCACCAGGAATAGCCCCGTTCCCAGCTAACCACTAACCACACTTATCCCAGAATAAGGGTACCCTTTTTCCAGCTGAATTTATAACAGCTTGCTAAGTGACATAAGCTCTTACAGAAATAGGCAGGCTTTTATTCCAGAATAATTACTGGGAAATCGCACTACAGTGCGCAGGGGGTGTAATTACACCGGTGTAGCTGCTGCTGGTGGATCACAGCCCACGCACTGGCAGCTCCTTACAGCTTTTACCTTGTTCTGCTTTTCCATGAGCACATGTACATCAGCTGGCAGATCGTCACTGGGCAGAAAGGAAAGTGACACACCACTCCTTTGAGTTTTGTTAATCATAGTTCCCAGAGAAGATACTCAACAATGGGTCTTTCAGCTACCAAAGTCTCGCTCACACCCCAGACTGATTCAGCAACACGCCGTGTGTCTGCTTCAAGTTCATCCCAGGCACAGCTTTGGAGCAGGTGTTTTATTTTACGTGCATTTCTATGTCTCACCCAGGTACAATCCAGCTCCGAGTTCAGATTCTGCTGAACTGAGGCCCAAAGTGCGTTTCTGACGCAAGTTGTTAGAACATAACCTACTCAACAACCCTCAAAACCAAACTGATGGTTTTTATCAGGTGCTGATATATCTATGTATCCACTGAGAGCACCATCTGCCAAGAGCAGGGCTCGCTGCTCAGCCAAGCACACTGCAGGAAGGCAAGGGTTAACTCAGCACCAGTGACACCACTTTAACTCCAGGACCCAGATGCGTGTGTTTAAAAGTAGCACTTCTCTCCTTAAAATAGTTTATGATTCTTAGTCGAGGATAAATCCAACTCCCCCAAGCAGAAGGAGACCTATTAATTCCTGAGTCTTTTCACACTGTAGTAAAGCAGCGATTTTATTTGCCTGAGCTGTGTAAGATGTCAGTCATTTTCCCACTTGCATTTCCATATACAATTTAACAAGGCATTAGTTTATTTCCAGAAGCCCCAGCCAGCCCTGAGCCAACAGCGTCAATATTTTGCTGCTTACACAAATGCCACCATTAGAGTCAACAGCATGTTTTTGGGGAGGCTTTTTTCCTTTTCTTTTCTTTCTCTTTTTTTTTTTTTTAGACAGGGTTCCTCTGCGATGATGTATGCATAGCTCTTAAAACACTGCTGGTAACACAAGCCTTCCAGAGCGGCTTACCTGGGCGCAGAGGCATTGCTTTAAGGGGTGAAGAACACGACTCGAGGGCACTGACCTGACCAAAGGCATTTGCTAATTAATTCATTCTTCCAAGAGACTTAACTGCCTCTTGCTGTCAGAAACCAAGGTGAGCCTGAGCCAAATCCAAAGCCTGTTGGAAAACACGGAGAGACCCTTATGCCTGCAGAGGACTTCAGAGCTGGGCTGCAGTGCCTCAGCTCCCACACTCCGGTGCCAGCAGCCGGGCTCTGAGCCAAGCCAAGGCTTCACGGTGCTGCCACCAGGATAGGGGAGCATGGAGCCGAGGAGTGGGACTGGGACAAGATGGGGCATCCCCACCGTCCTTAGCCGCCTCCTCTGATGCTGTTTTGGGGTGTTTCTCCTGTGCTGCAGCACTGGCTGGCAGATGCTCCTGCACTGTTATCTTTGGCACGCTCTCCTGAGAACCTTCTGAGGTTTCCTGGTCCAGTGTGAGCACAGCACGGCGGGTTCATCCCCTGCCTCCCTACAGACATCATCATCGAGCCCTGGGGCTCTTGGCATCACCCTGAGCACCTCTCTGCATCCTCATCACTGGCACTCGCAGCCCCAAAGCTGAGTGCTTTCAATGATGCTACACTCACCCATCGCCCTCCAGCCCCACACACAGCCCAGAGCTGGCCAAATCCTACGTCAAAACCCCCCAGTGCCTCGCACAAGCTAAGGGACAGGAGGAAAACAGAGACTGAGCTTCCCCCAGCACCGCTGGCTGGGAAAGCCCTGCAGGATCCCCCCTGAAATCCTGCACCAGAGCAGCCTCGCCGGAGAACAGAGCGGCCTTAGTGTGTCAACAAGCCCTAAACACCCGAGGGCAGCTGGAAGTGAGATGCCATTATTATTTTTTTTAATTTAAAACGAACTTCTTAACCTACAGGAAAGTAAACGTTCTTCTAGGATGGCCAAGAAAACCACGCTGGGATTTTCCAAATGGGTATGACTGACTGTTTATGAGCAGAGGCTTCCAAACGCAGAAATAAATGGCTTGCTCTCAGCAGGTTTTCCTTTCTATATTTACCCTCACCTGAAATGAACATTATTGCACACTGCAACATTGATTCCCTCTGATCAGGGGAGCGGGTGAAGAAACGAACCAGCCGCAACACGTCAAATAAATTGTTAATCTGCTGTTTGCACTGGGGCCGGGGGAGGAGGGAGTCCCTGGGCCTGGGGCAGCGCCGGGTCCTGCATACAACTTCCACGGCAGCTCCACGGGAGCACTGTGCTTTGCCCACTGCAGTGCACGGCTTTGCACTTCTCCCCGAGTCCCCATTCCTCCATGGAGCATTTCTCTGCCTGCTCTTAAGGTGGGAAGCTTTGGCAGATCCCTCCTGGGGACAGGTCCCCAGCTGCGGTGAATGGTCTCGCTGATAAGCAAAATGGCCACAAAACTCTTAAATGTCCTTCAGACAAGAGGCTGAGCCTTTGCAAACCGAATCTTAAAGCAAGGTTGACCACTCAGCTGTAAAATCTCTCCTAATCCCAGCCCTTGGGAGAGGAGAGGATGGGGGAGATCAGCTGCTTCTGCAGGTCGTCGTCCCCATCACATGGCTCCCTCGGTCACGCTCGCGCCCACCACCACATCCAAATCTGGTCTTGACCTCCCATTTACCTTGGAGTTCCCTACGGAATTGTGCCAACCCCTGCAGCACAGCAGCCCAGAGAGGGGCTCACACAGCCCCAGGGAACCGGGGGTTAATTCTCCCCCACAGCGGGGGAAGCTGCTCAGTGGCTCAGGTACGCAGGTGACAATCAAGCATTTTAGCAGCAGGGATGAGAACGCTGTGCTCTGTTCGTAGGGTTTGCATGCACTCAATGCAAGATAAGACCTTGTTTTTTTTTTTTTTCCCCCTCCTTTTCCCAGCTCAAACTTTTCACTTTTGGGAAAGCCAGTCCTCATCAGGATAGCTTAGCAAGCCTTTCCCCAGCCAACCACTCCGACAGCATTTGCGTTAATCCAGATTAACTAACACGAAGCAATTTAGATAAACCGCATTAAGCCAAAACACCTTTGAACTTTTTTTTTTGGATTGGAATCCCTGCCCGAGCGCTGTGTGTGGTTCGGGCCTCCCCACACCGCGGCATTGCCGGAGCCGAGCTCTCCACCAAGCAAGAATTGAGTCAAGTCAGCAAGTACAAAGATTACCCAAAGGCGCCGAGCCAATGGCACTACAGTGAACCAATGCGTTGCCAAAAACACCCAAAACCATGCTCAGGAGCACAGAATCATAGAGTCATTAAGGTTGGAAAAGATCTCTAAGATCTTCTAGTCCAACCATCAACCCATCCCCACCATACCATGTCCTCCGGTGTCACATCTAAGCATTTCTTGAACAAGCATCCAACTGGGCAAAGGAACACGATGAGCAGCTCCTTGGCACCAGGCTGACGACGTGACCACGAAGCAAAGCCCTCTAAGCCTCAGTTTACCCAGTGGTGACCTGTTCCCTGAGTATGCAATGACGAGTCGGATCGCAACGCGCTGACATCAGGCGCTGGCCACAGGAGGCTGGGATGGGTGGGCAATGGTTTGCTGAAGGCGGCCAGATCCTACGGCCCGGACATGTGCGCGGAGACCAAGGTGGCAACAGCACGCATGCACGGGGTGTCTCGTGGAGACAGTCACGCTCTGGTTTAGGATGAGGGAATTAATAGCTGCTGTAGTCATTGGTGAAACACGTAGTGCACTGCAGGCACGTACACACCTTCCACATCCATGCCAAAGCAGCAGAGGAAAGTCATCGACCCACCCGGCTCCCAAATTGCAACCAGTGGCTATGGCAGCCCTGATATCAAGACCAGAACCATGCAGCCCAGCAATTCCATCCTCTCACCTGGATAAGACAGACAATAATACTTCACTGGCTTGCAGGAGAGCTACAAGCTCGTCAGGATTCAACCGCCTGCCCACATATTTGCATCAGCATCCAGCACAGAAACAATCCTGATCTTGTCTAGTGCACCAGGAACTCTGCAAAAATAGCTTTCCTGCCTTATGAGACAGAGGAAAACTCCTCTTTTCCCCAACACTCCCCTCCACATCCTCCAAGAACACCTGCTCATGCTTTCTACCCTCCTCTGGTTGCTCTCCTCCTGGAAATAGGATTTCTAGCAGAGACAAGGACGCAGCGTGTAGGGAATTCCCCCATTTTCTGGGAGCAGAAGCCCTAACACCAGCTGGACTTCGCATCTCCCATTTGAACAGAGTTTGCTTTTCTGCAAACAGAGCTGGAGCTCCACTTGCAGCTCACCGAGCTCTGCTCCCAGGTGATTTAGATCAGGATACACCAGGAAGTTTGCTTTCGGCCGCCCCAGTCGGCGCGTGGGTGTGTAAACAGTGACCGACTTCACTGCAGGTTCGCCTCCTTTAAATGGGGACTTTCACATTCGTCAGACTTGAAAAAACAACGCCAACTTTTCAACAAAAAATCCATTTCCCCTTCCATTGGCTGCGGCCACTGCCAAAGGTATTTCTGTTTGAACAAGCAGGCCCTTCCCTCCGGCTGCCGCCGCACTGCAACTGGCAAAGCCGTGTCGGCAGCTCTGAGAAAGCGCAGAATGCTGCTGTGCAGGGGTGGCTAGAGAGATCCAGCTTACCTGCTCCTGCTGGTGGGCACTTTTTCAGCATGCAGAGCCCTTCCTTTGCCCTCCCAGGGTTGTTGCTCACATCATGGCAGAGGAGAGGTGACACGATCATCAGGGTTACAAACTTCTGAGGCCATAAAAGGGTAGATTTGAAATAACCCCATGGAGGTTGCTGCCTAATGCTCGAGCACTCACCCTGAAAAATCAAAATCCCCACTTCCCTGTCATGATTTCACCTCGATGGCTTGGATGAAATAAATGAGATTAATCTAATCAGAAAGATGAATGGGGCTCATTAAAACGGTAGATTAAAGGCACCTACCTAACGTATGACCAGTGCTCCTGAGGTCCTCTGCCTTTGCAGCAAGTTAAAGCCACCCAGAAATTGGATTCCCTTGCAGAAATCTGCAGGGAATGCACTCAAAATGCATTCTGCTATTATAGTTCATGTTACCAGGGAAAGGAAACGAATGCAGGGCAAATGCACATAGATTTAAATATACACAATTGCCTCCTTTGGGACCAGGATTTATAGACTGGGAGATCCAGGTCCTGCTCTGAAATGGAGAGACAAGAGCAAATCGAAGTTACCAGTGAGCTGTGCTGCTTCAGTCTCTGACACAAACACCATCTCTCCACCATCGGCTTTCTCACATGAAGCCGAAGATCAGAAAGAGGCAAAAGCAGGATCTGGCATCACACGAAGCCAAACAGGGAGCACTGGGGGGAATTCCCAGACAGGATTTGGACCAGACTGGCTCCATGACAAACTTTACTTGTTTTATTTCTCACAAACAGTGGCCTTCCTGCCCACAAGCTGCCCTGTCAGCCCCTTCTTGGTGCTTGGAGCAAAGCAACCACCCCTAAAGCCTCCTCAAGCCCCCACCATGTCTGCAGGAACTCTCTGGGATGAACCCAGTGTTGATGTTCCTGAATGTGCAAGCACAGCCCTACATGCTGGATGAGTTCTGGGGTGCTTTGAGCAAGAGGAAAGGGCTGTCCGTACACCGGGGTTTTCCCAGCTTGCTTCACAGCAACATCAACCTCTAAGCCAAGGGCCAGTCACTATCTGATGTCACGGCAGCACCACCAGAGCTGAGCACTTTTCCCTTATTGCTTTTTGATGGGATGATTTTACAGCTCCCTGAGGGCCTGAGGAAATCACTGATGGTTTAAGGAGATCACTTTAACACAACTGTGTGCTGCAGATGCACACAGGGACAGCCACGGGTTCTAGCCCCTCCGAGCATGCAGTTGTTTACAACAACTAAATGGGTTATAACTCATCAGCTGAGCTGCATTAATTGCACTCCTAGCCTGCTGCAAACCCACAGCAATGGTGGCAGATCCAACCTCCTTTAAAACACACACAGGCTCTTCTCCTTTGCAACTGCAGTAGGCTAAGAGAGCTGCAGCTTCACACAGCCCAGCTGTGAAGCTGTAACTAATTACATGTGGTAACTGGGTTGTCCGTCCCCACATGGTGTGCCAGCGCTGTGCCTTTCATCCTCTGCATTTCTCCAGCCACAACACTCAGAGCTCCGAAGCATTTCAGAGACTTTGGAGGACAGAGCTGTTTTATGAGGGGCGGATCAAGGCCTTGGCTCCCGAGCGGGCTGGTTCTCGTGCCTGTCCCCCCACGGCGCTGAGCACAGGTCCCTCCTGGAGCTCCCACCTCGCAAACCTGCAGTGCTCTGTGACCTCCCAGCTCCAGTCATCAACGGTGCAGCTGTCAGCCAGCGAGTGCTATCAGATGCCTGGGAAATAGGAAGGAGATGGAAGGGAAAAGAAAGGCAAACATTTCATTAGGGCACAAGGAGCCTCACCCCAGACGGGGCATTCTGCCCTGTAGATTTATTCCCAGCCTTGGTGGAGGAAGTAGCAAAATGGGACATGGCTAGACGGTCACCCACTGCTTTCTGGGCCCATCAGAAAGAAAACTGACAAAGACAAATGAGAAAAGTTACGTGGAAGGACACTGGAGCCAGTGCAGACCCTGCAGCACTCTCTGGAGCCTCCCCAGCACTACAGAGTCAGCTTTTCATGTTATTCACTCTGACAGGTCTAAGGTTAATACCCTGAGAGCTGACAGCCCCTAAGCCACAGCTCCCAACAGGCTTTGGGTATAAAAACAATCAGCTCTGCGCTGGTGCTGTACCTCCCCCAGACTGTGGACAGCAGAGGAATTCCTGCATTCCTCTGAGGGCACAGGGACGGGCCATAGCCTTTTGTTCAGCTGAGCATTCCCAGAGCATTCTCAGCTTCCACCTATGAAACATAGAGCACGGGAGGGGATACGAGATGGATTGGGAAGGCCATGTCGGTAGTGCCTTTGTTAAGGCTGTGCCTTGGAGGCAGCAGGCAGGGACAGAAAGCAAAAGGGTGAGCACACACATGGCTCTGTCCTATACCAGCACCACAAGATGAACAGAATGGGTGCAGGAGTGGTCCTATGGGGTTCCCCTGACCGCAGGGCATGAAATGGGCGCTCCCTGGGGTTACTGGAGAGATTTTCAGCAGTGCCAAATGCACCAAGCTGTACTGAAGCCACAGTTACGCCATCACCCACGTTGGGTAGCACTACAGATGCCCAAACCTAACCAAGCCCTCCCTGTGCTCGCACAGCAGCGATCCCTTTCTCTGAACATTGACACAGAAAGGCTCCATCCCCTCACACACAACGCAGGGAACCGTGGCCTGAGGTAAACCTCAGCCACCGCAGCCTGGGTTGTGCCCAGCGCTGAGGGGAGGCCATGACCGTGCGCCCCCCGCGCCCTTCAGGCCCCTCATGGGCCTCTACAGCTCCCGGCCTGCAGCAGCCACTAAGGAACGCCGCGTCCGAGCCCACCGAGGTCTCCGGGCCCCACTCTGCTCTCAACGAGGCCTCGCCATGCCGCAGGTGCCCCGTTCCTCATGCCCGCCCTTTCCTCCACGAGGCTGTTGAGTTTCGGCCTCCCCCGCATTTCCAATGGGAGAGCCCCGCCGCGCTGCCTCGGCCCGGCGCTTGGGCCGTTCCATTTCCATGCTAGGGGGGAAGCAGCAAGAGCCTGAGCGGCGGGGCGACCCATCGGCCCAGGTGGAGGGGTGCCCGAACAGCGGGGCTTGGTCATCGAGGCCACATCTGCGAAGCGATAACTCCGTGCTGGGCCTCACGGAGCGGTCCGCACTTTCTACTGCTGGCGGGAGCTGAAATCCGTCGGATGGGCGCGGGATGAGCCCGCAACGGAGCGGCAGCGATGCGCGAATCCCCCCTCCCTCCCACCGCGCCGTGGCTCGGCCCAGTTTGAAGTTGAGGCGGGCGGGGCCGGCACGCGCGGCAGTGTCAACGGCGGCTCTGTAAGGGGAGGGGAGCGTCCGGCGCCTGGCTCCACCTCACACCGCCCCGGTGCCCCCTCCCCGCCGCAGCACCGCCATGCCCAGGCCCGGCGCCGAGCAGCCCCCGGGGGCAGAAGGCGCTGAGGAGACCGCGCGGCCCCGGGAGAGCGGCGAGGGGCGGCCGCCGGGCCTCAGGCGGGGTATGGGGAGCGGCGCTGGGGCGGGCCCAGAGCCCCCGCGGGGGCGGCAAAGAGCGACGGGAACGGGCCCGTGACTGGCTCCGCGCGGCCCCCCCCGGCCCGAGGTGTCGGTGCGGCCCGGCCCCGCGCGAGGAGCGGTCAGTAGGGGTCAGGCCGCCCGCGGGGCCGGGGCCGGCGGCTGCTGCTGGGCCTCTGTGCGGGGAGCCCGCTGCTCCGTGCAGGGGCTCTGCTACCGCTGTGTTCCTGGAAGGGCGAAGGTACCCCTGCGAAGTGAGTGCCATCGTCAAGAAGAAGTAAATCCCTCATCGTTCTCTTGGCCTCGTGCAATCAAAAAGTGTTTTTTCCTCATTCTCCAATAGTGTTTTGAAACCCTGTTCACAGAGGGGTGGAGGTTGGAGAGGACCACCTGGGGTCATCCAGTCCACGCCCTGCTAACTGCACATTGCCCAGGGTCGCGTCCAGGCAGATCTGAGCATCTCCAGAGGAGACCCCATCACCTCTCTGGGCACTGTTCCAGGGCTCTGCCACCCTCACAGTGAAGGAGTTCTTTCTCACGTGCAGATGGAACTTTCTGGGTTCCAGTCTGTGCCTGTTGCCCCTTGTCCTGTTGCTGAGCACCACAGAAAACAGCCTGTCCCCATCCTGTTGATATCCTCCCTTAAGACATCTGTACACATTGATCAGATTTCCCCTCAGTCTTCTCCACCTGAACAGCTCCAGCTCTCAGCCTTTCCCCACCAGGGGATGCTCCAGGCTCCCACCATCTCTGCACCCTCTGTGGAGCTCTCTCCAGCAGTTCCCATCTGCCTGGAAGCGGGGAGCCCAGCGCTGAGCCCAGTGCTCCTGATGGGGCCTCCCCAAGGCAGAACAGAGGAGTCCCTCCTGCTGGCAACATTTCCTCATCTGGCCCAGGGTACCATTGGCCTTCTTGGCCACAAGGGCACACTGCTGGCTCATGAACTCTTCTAGCAGAAGAGTTTAGCATACATGACATCATATAGAATGGTTTGAGTTACAAGGGATGTTAAAGGTCATCTCACTTATTTTTATTCTGCTTTTCTGCAGCCAGCCCTCCACAAATTCTCTCCATGAGTGAGCTGCAAGAAATAACTGCTGAGGTCTCCAGACTCGCCATTGCCCACGAAATTGTCCTGAATGCTGACTTCAAACTGCAAATGGTCAACTTTCCCCCGTACAGGTGTGTGTGTGTACACGTATATACACACACACACACATTTGGGCTTGGCTTCTTTCTGTCATGTTACAAAAAACGTGAAAACTTGAAAAGGAAATGAGTTTGAGTCTGTCTATAGAAATAAGAAGATAGTTCTTGAAACAAAACAAAAAAAAGGCTTACTTGATTTATTCATTCCTTTGTGATTTACTAAGAAGTTCTTAAATGCAATGAGTATCAGATGTGACTCACATTGAAAGAATTAGAGGCTTCAGCTCTGACTGACACAGAGCAAAATTTTCAGTGAACATCTCTGAGGTGTCTGCATGTTAGTTAAAGATCTGTGTAAGTTACTGACATCTTTCATGGAAAGATGAGCACTAGCTGGAAAAATGCTCTGTGGATCTTCTCTGAGGACTTAAAGAGTTTCTGTAAAAAAAATGCTACGTTCTTTTTATCCCATAGGTCAGAGGAGCTAAGTGTAGTTTATGAACAGAGTTGAGAGGAATGAATTCCTTTTTAGAAGAATAAGAAATTTAGGTTGAGATTTCTGTGAGGTGTATTGCTGCCACTTGGGAGGAAAGACTAAAAGAAGACAATGACTAAAGACCTGAACAGCAATGAAATCCAAGAGGAATGGTCCTGTCAGTCTGAGAGGTTGTGTTCATCCAACGTCAATGGAAAACCTCTCCTCTTTTCTTTCTTAGCCTGGAAAACAGAGTGAAGGAGACACTGCACAAAGCCTTCTGGGACAGCCTGAAAAAACAGATCTCTGCTACTCCCCCAGACTACACTCAGGCAATCCAACTGCTGCAGGAGATAAAAGAGGTCAGCTGATCCTGACACAGGGAGCACGGATACCTTAGAATTAGTCTTCCCCTACATGCAGGTATTCCCATGTGAATATGCATAAGGAGGAGGATAAAATATGTCTTCTTATAAACTGAATGGAGCTTAAGTTACATAACTGCACCTTCTAAAACCTGTTTGAGAAGGAAGCTCATTCTCTGGTGCCAGGTTTTTAAAACATGCTACCAAAATGACAGAAAGCCTGTTTAACTGTTGGTTTTAGTAATAAAAAACAAAAACTGCAATTCTGTATACAAATACACCCCTTTAGGTATTTGACAAACTGTACCTACTCTGTAAGTGTACAGTGTGATCTTTAATTACATTGTTTAGAACTAAAAAAGAGTCCACAGGGTATGAAATTGTGTATAGTTTGCTTTTTCAGTCCACAATTTACCATTAGACTCCAGACAGATAATTCCCTTCTTCTGTGCATGAGGTAAAGGAGATTTTGCAGTATCTGAAACAGTAGCCAGACATCCTGAAATGAGTCATTAGAAATAAGCATTCCCTTAAAGCAGTGGTGCGCCCCAGAATTTGTGTACTGAGTCTCAGTTCAAGGCCAACCTTGATTCCTGTTTTGCAGTGCAGTTCTCTCATTGGAGAACTGTCAAGTTCCTGGAACATAGATCAGAGTGCTGCTTCTTTGGGCAGGGCCTGTTATCACTGCTGCTGCCACAGCACAGCCGGCTGCGAAGAGAAATTGAAGAGGCCCTGGACATGGAGCTGATTAGGCAGGAGGCTGAGCATGGGGCTCTGGACATCCACGCTCTTGCCTTGTACATCCGTGGCACAATGGCAATGCTGTGTCCACCTCTTCGAGATGAGGAAGTGCAAGGGCTGCAGAGCCTCACAGACCTGGTTGAACTTTTCAGGTGTGTGTTGTCAGAGGATCTGCATTTCCCTTTCTCAGTATTCTGAAATGACCCCCAACTATAGCTTTTACTACTATATTAATCTTTCAACTCATTATGTCTCATCCCAGGGAGATCTTCCGGGTGTTAGAACTGATGCAAATCGATATGCTGAATTTTACCATCCAGAGCCTTCGCCCCCACTTGCAGGACCACTACGTCCAGTATGAACGGAGTAAATTCCAGGAAATCTTAAACAAGTTTCCTAGTAAGTCTTGGGGAGAGGAGAACTGTTGCTTCTACAGGGGCTATTAAAGTACCAACAAGGAACTTGAGTATTCCAAGGCTGATGCTTTCATCACATGCTCAATAACAGATGAGAGAAATATAGAATACAATAACAGATGAGAGAAAAAGCACAAGGACTCCAGGGTCCCTTTCTCAGCCTCTTCACTACCGTGCCTTACAGAAAAGAAGTTACTTAATGTGCTTCAGTTTCTGCATGCATAAGATAGACCTAATAGCTATCTCAAGGAACAGTAAGATCTCTCAGTTTTGAAGTGTTTTGAGATCCTCAGAGGAATCAACATAATGTTGTTAGCAGGCATATTTGAAGAGGAAAGCCAGCATTTGATGTAGACGTCCCTTCTTTGTTAGGCTGTAGAATATTTCTCTCTGGTTGCCTCTCTCCCTTATGAGACTTCAATTAAAGGTGCTTTTTGAAGACTGAAACATACACAATGTAAAACTATCCAGACACCAGTCCCAGTAGCCTAACCCCGTGCCCTGCCAATGGGACATAAATACTGTCTGTTGGAGATGGTGTAAGTCGCTCCCCCTCGTTCCAGGAGCCAGAACCATGCTTTGGCATTGACACACATCCCCTTCACCCTGGGATATCACATAGCCACTTCTTACTGACCTAGCCTGACCTATCTCTTCTTGCAAACATCCATTTTTGTTTTTGTTTTTTTAAACCCTGTTGCAGATAGCCTGGATCACACGACAGAGTGGCTGCGCAGAGCAGCAGCAGAAGTGTCTGCATCCTCTTTGCAGTCGCAGCCTCACCCTTCAGTCAGCAGCTCGCCTGATGCACACTTACAGGGGGCAGTCAGTGGTAGCACTGTGCCAAGTCTCACGTCTGTGCTAAATCGAGGCTACATGAACTTGCTCTGCTGGGAGCCTGGACAAAGTGAATACCCTGAGGTAGGTCAAGTGCTGGAACACTTTTACAGGATAGATGTAAAGATATGTAAAACAAACAAGTGTGCAGGTTCTGCATCTTCTATAGAAAGAACTGTCCAGAGTCTCTGTCCCCTCTACACCATTGCACGGGGTTTATTCCTCAATTGAAACACGTTGAATCTTTCACAAAACTAAACCTCCCTGCTGCCAGGTAGCTTCCCTCCACTCACCTTCATGGGGCTGTTACATGCTTCATGGCTTGAGAATTGCTCACTTATCACAGCTGTTGTCTCTGGACCCACAGGCTGATTTGGTTTCTGTTTACAGACACTGCTTATGGATCAGGCCCGACTGCAGAAAGTACAAGTGCAGGTGAATCAGCTCACCATCATAGCTGCCGTCCTGCTAGTGACCAGTGGCATGTGTGGAAGCACCTTGTTTGGCTCACCTGAGTTTGTAGCTAGGCTGAAACTGGTAACAAAGGTCCTCTTGGAAGGGCTGTCTTGTACCAGGTGGGTTACTTTATATTTTCTTTTGCAGAAGGAGAAGAGTGAGGATGCAGGCACTGGTTGATTGTGGGATGAGCAGCAGGAATCTCTTCTGGTAGCAGAAGAAGATTTGAGATCTAAATAGCAGCCAGGTCCACTGCTAGGAGCGGGAAAAGCTAGCCAGCATATTTAGCTGGGAGCTATCTAACAACTGCTCTAGAGAGTCTATACTGTTGAGCAATTGCTCCCTGGAGAGCAATTGTCCCTTCCTACTTAAAGGAGAAAATGAGTAGTGCAGGGCTTTCACCTTCCCAAAGAGCAGGGGAACGGAAGCTTAGTTCACTTGTGGTAGGCACCAGAGCTGTGGCTGAACACTGGTTGTCACATGCTGCCTGTCTGTGGTGAGGATAAAAGGGCGTGAAGAGACTTCCCTGCCTGCTCTGTGCTTGGGAGACCCCTTCCCCAGCAAATGGACATAGTGGCTGGAGAACATATACTTTTTGCATTATTTAGGTATGAAGAAGCTTTGCAAGACATCAGTGATCAAGTGCTGCAGGAAGTCAGCAGAACGCTGTCACAGCTGGGTTACCCTGCTTTTGCCAGTGACAAATGTGCTTCCCTGAAAGGCCAGATAAAAAACATCGCAGACAAGGGCAACGCAGTCCGGCATGTTATTGGTGAGTCTCTGAGCTTGCGTCTAACTCAGCACTGAAGAGGCTTTCTGCTCTCAGGCTAGGACCCTGGAGCGTGCAGGACAAGGACTTACAGGTAATAGCAAAGCAAACTCCCTGCATTGTGCAGAACTACTGCAGATCCAAGGAAGCTAGGTCTAGAAACTGCCCTGATTTTCCTATTCCACCCTGAAAGGCTCCCTAACAGTAATTGCTTTGGAAATCTCTTAAATCCTACTATCCTTGCTAAAAGCTAAACAGGCCCAAGTGCAAGGTCTGTTACTAGGTGATGTTGCAGAGTTCAGGCTATGATGTAGAATGGGAGCTTAATCACTGACTCTAGTAAAGTACCATGCTAAGATCTTTAAATAATATTTGTCCCTAGGGAGTGCGCTGCCTGGTATTCAGCTAACCAGCTTGCCCTATAATGCTTCTCCATCAAAATATTTATTCAAATGGTTTGGATAAGAGCTAATTATTTTGACCTTTTATTAGTACTCTGAATGCTATAGCTCCACATCAGATTGCAGTGCCACTGGCAGCTAGTACACTACAGGAAAGATTATTTTCACGTGGAAGACCAGCTTTTATCAGCTATGAAAATAAAGTGATTCTCTTCCTGCCCAGTGCTTCATCGAGTATCCTCCTCAGCCCACATGGATTCTACCACATTACTTGGGTTTATTCCCTCCATGTCAGAGCAAGCTATTTTGTTCTGAAGTAATTCAGAAGGCTGCATTAATAGCCTAAGCCAACCTCGCTGTTCTACAGGCTGGGCAGTGTGTGATGGCAGTGACTCACTGATGCTGTGGCATTAGAAGCTACAGAGCTAGACAGTCTTCCCCTCACCATGTCTAAAAATCACTGTCTTGTCTGCACTCTTTGTCACTACCAGCATTTTCCAAATACATACTTGAAACACAAGAACATCTAAGGAAGTTGAGTAGTTACTCTCAGCCACGTGTTCCTCGGATAGACTTCTTGAATACTTTCAATTTGAAAATGCTGCTGTGGCAGGCTAGATAAATCTGGGGCTCTGAAGTTCTGTATTCCATTATGCTTCTAAGATGCCTGACACTTCAGTTCTGTTCAAAAACTCACAGAGTGGGCAACAAAATCGATACTGTTGAACTGTTCCACTTCAACATGGCCAAATTCATCAAACCAATAGTTCTTCAGCTCAGCATCCCAACTACAGCCATTGTTAAAAGCAGCTGCCCAGGACAAAGGGAAAACAGAATACGTATATACACAATACTCACATGTTCTCCTTGCATCGTGTACTTTCACCTCTGTTCCTATGCTGGATGCTGCCTCATCTGGGTATTTGGAAGAACACCACAGTTATTCACTATGTCCCTAAGTCCATCTAGAGCAGCACTGGTCCACATCATCCTGCAACAACGCAGCTGTCTGCACCCTCAGATCTGCTCCTAACTGCACAAGGAACCCTTTGTCTCAAAGGCTAATTTTCTGTGCAAAGGTTGATTTTTGATTTCACACTTTTGCTCCCTACAGAACAGCGGATTCATTTGTTCCTCAGCCTTTTTATTTCCCCTGATGGACAGAATTCTCAAGATTTCCCAAAGGGTCTTGATGCCATTCAGGAAGAGCTGCAGGAAGTCGGGCGCGGGTTTAGAAGCGTGACCCACCACAACAGGCAGGTGTTTGGCCCTTTCTACTCAGGAATTCTCAAGAAAGTGCTTCTCCCAGAGGCAGAACCAGAACAAGATGCAGAATAGATTCTTGCTGATCATCTTTACTACGTACCACACAGGAGGGCAAGGGTGGAACACATTTTCCAACAGTTTCTCAATCATGCTTCAGCTTGTAAAAGTCAATGAGACAAACCCATCTGGGCAGCACAGCTACTGGGAAGCAACTGTTGGCACATCAATATCTGAATAAACCTCTCAGCTGCAAAAGGCAATGGCTTTTTTCCTCCCCAAAAAACTGCCACTCTTTCGTTAGCAGGGAAGGAAATGGGAGGTGGAGATTGTAAAACTGCAATGCAGTTTAAGACTTTTTTCTTTTTTTAATTCAAGGTGTTAATTCTATTGTGGGTCTGCAGCCTACTTTGCTGAAATGTTAGTCACAGCCCAGGGACGCAGTTTGGATTTGATAAAGCCACATGGTATTTAAGATCATTAAAACTGCTCAATATATTTCAGTGTTAGCTTGAAAACCTGACTTACTGAATTATTAGAAATGGAACATATGGTATAAATTTAGCAGCCCCCAATGTATTTAGTATTTTACATCAGCCAGATTTTACTTGACACAAAAATCTGAACTTTAACCTGTATTTAAATGCCTGGCTTTCTTGCTCTAATTTTATATAGTGAAAACGTCCTACTTCTTGGTATGCCAAAAATCTTTGCTGGGTAAATACTATATACAATGGCTGCTCAAACTGTTACCATTGTTACATGAATCAAATGCTGCTGTGCTGCACGTTTTAGTGTTTATCAGTAAATTAGGGTCCTGACAGTCCACCCTTACTGGAGCAATCCTTGCAGGTGTACAATAAAAGGGGTATAAACAAGCTTTTCCCACGATCACGTGGAGAACAAAGTGGTTGAAGACCATCGTGCTGTGGGTAAGTCTATCTTTACAGAACATGGAGATGTGTTTTTATGCATAAATTAGCCTCAAAAGAATTTAGTATTTGCGATCAATATGATTAACTGCAAAAAGAGCAGCCTCAACCAAAGTGACTAGAGAACCACCAGCATTCTGCATCCTGCATGCCACACACGTTTGGCTGGCACACAGCCTGCGTTCTGCTGCCAAAGCATGACATCAGGACTGCTCCCAACAGAACAGCATCCTGCTCTTTGCTTCTCCAATAGCAGCAAATCATCTCTGCACAGCACTTTGACATTGTTGATGTTTTCTTATTCCTTAGATTTACAAAGCAAAACAACGTATGTACAGGGCCAGAGGGCACGAATTAAACCTTGCTAAGCTGCCCACCCTCACACTTTGCTCTTATCTGCTTTGGGTGCACAGGTCTTGGGCACGAGAACAACACTGCTTTGCTTTAACACAGATGAACAGGAGACTTCTGCATAACACTCAAGTCACAGTGACAACAGGACAAAGGTGTGTCTAAGTTTGTTTATTAATTCAGTCTGATCTAAGTTGTACAATTATGAAAACAACAAAACGACTGCTGGAAGCCCAGGAATATTTACAATCTCGCCTTGTTGTAGTGAGGTCAGTCTATGTTGTTGCACAGATTGGTTATGTTTGGTACCACAAGATGTTTAAAATTCAGACAAATTTGAACAGATTAACAATTGTATATACAGGAAATAAAAGGAAATTCAAGTATCAAAATACAGACAGATTAAATAACATTTGTATTACAAATCAGTCCCACTGCCATACATCACAATTAGCAAAAATGTCGTCTACATTGCAAACTGAACTCGACTGTTCTCTGCCCTGTTAGGGAATCTCAGGTTATTCTTCCACGGGTAGGAAAAGTGTTTGAGCTAGATCTACTTTGCAAGAGCAGCACATTTACTTCCTTTTGAAAATAAAATAAAATAAAAAAATGCAGTAGGTAATGCCAATATGAGACCTAAAAGGGAGACTTTTTGCAACAAGACAGTGCTGCAAACACTGCGCTTGCTCTGAGATAAAAGATCTGATTGCATGGAAATGATGCAAGCAGAAGAAAGCAGGGGAAATTCTGCTGCTAGAAGCTTCTGAAGTGGGGTGGAAGGAGCATTAAAGCAATTGAACCCACATCAGCTGCACACAGAACGAGTTGTTTGGAAGTACTATTTGGCATCTGGTCTGTGTCTCACAGCAGCCCTGTGAAGGGACCTCACATTCCACTGGAGGTTCATCCTGCAGGGTGCCACATCGTCTCCCCAGGAGGGAAACAGGCACGTACCCCACAAAAATTGCATGATTTTTTTCTTCTAAAAAGAACAAGTCCCAAAGCAAGATCAAAGACAGCTGAACAGCTAAGATTAGCTTTTTTTTTTTTTCTTTTTTTCTTTTTAAATACAAAATTAAAAAGGATAAAGCAGCTTCAATTTGGAAAATAAAAATTCATCCCCTCCTATACTTAAAAAAAAAAAAAAAAGACAAAAGCATCTTAGTTTATCTAACTTGAGTTCTCAGCCTGGACTCATGCCATGTACAAATACAATCTTCTTGCACAGGGGAACAAAACCCAGGGCAGCACCACCTTTTCCCAGGCAGGTAGTGCAGCATTTGCATTTTGATTCAAAGTCATATTCAGCACCAGAAATTTAGGGCATTTCCTCCAGATACCATGAAGCCCTGTAGGGAGGAAGAGCCGAAATACTGTTTAATGGATGGACTAACAAATTACTGGGAGTCAGGGCATGGTCCAGGATCAGTCTCCAGCGTGCAAGTACCTCGAAAAAAACCACTGAAATAAAAAGGGAAAATGCACTGCCAAAACAACTGCTGCCGATGAAGTGAGAAAGAGTATCTGGCTAAAGAACTGTTGGATCACTAAAGACAACCATGGAATTGTACACAGGACTGGGAAGGACCACCAGGGTCACAAATTCCAGTCCCCTGAAGATTGGAGTCTTCATCACCACGTCACCTCCAAGCCAACCTTCGAAAAGCTCATGCATCAAAAAAGAAGGCTCTCCCTCCTCCCAAGCAGAGGTTCAATTTGCAATCTCTCCAAAAAGACTTGTTGCCAACACACCAAATATTTACACTTACACCAGTATGAATTGCAACATACGCATAACAAGGAATGTTAGGTTTCCTAAATTCATCAACTTAAAAAAAAATCTCCACTTCCCCCTCCTCATCATGTACAGGTCTATGCCCTTGGGATTATGGTTCACTTCTCTCCACGTCTTACTGGCTGGAGAGACTCAATGAAATCCTGACATACAGCAGCAACTGGAGTTAAACAGGAATTATTAGGGCACATCACTCTAGGAAAGCAGCAGGGTACCATGTCCCCAAACATCACAACGCCTGTCCAGATTGTAACGTGCTGCGCTACATTTTTGCATCTGAAGAATTAAAAAATCACCACTCTTAACAGCTCTCCCTCCAGGGGAACGGTGCTGTGAAAACACATCAGTCACAGCCCAAACTACTGTTAGATACTCTGGTAATTCAAAGAAAAAGGAAGCACATAGCACACCTTGGAGATGGCAGCACCTGGGGATGCCAGAGAGCGGGGCCACGGCATCCGCAGGTCGGTAGGATCGATCTTCGGGTATGGACTGTGTCAGTGTAATGCCCAAAATTTAACTCCTTTTTGTTCATCTTCCAAAAGCCTTGCACTAATTAAATAACGAGCTAGTATAAAAAAGTGCTAAATCACAATTGAATAAGCTTAAAAAAAAAAAAATACCAACACCCAACCCTTCAGGGCATAACTGCATTTAAAAACAAGACAGGTGCACAGGAGGCTGGAGAAGGGACTCCTCTCCGGGTATTCAGTGCGTGAACGGGAGGGAGCTGTGTCCTTGCCAGAGCAATGTCAAGTATTGCAACGCGACGTTCTCTGTCGGGGAAGCAAGCTTTGTACCATCGGTAAATACTTGGCCACAACCGCTCTGAGGTGGAAGATCCTTTGCAGACTTTGCCTTAAGTTATTTCCATTTGCTATGAAAGTGTGGAGTGGCTTTGAAAAGAAAGGATGCAGACTTACCCTGCAAGGCTTCTCACACTGGAGGAAGTTATTTCCAAGAATTTGGCATTTCTCTACTGTTCACCCAGAACTGAAGCAATGTAAGTACCGTTAGAGACCGCACACCGCTCCCACTGCTCAGCCTTGCTACTGTACTCCTTGCTGGACTGCGCGGATTCTCAGTAAATAAAGATTTTTTTTTCCCCCTCACCAAAAAAACTGCAGTGCTACATTTAAACTGTGGATTTGCTCTGTATCATTTCATGTGTAAAAAGGACGCGGGTCGGAAGGAGTCTGTCTCAGACTAGAAAACGTGACATCGCTCAGCCTCGAAGTCTCAGCTTCCCTTTGCTAGGAATGGAGAGCTGCTTTTCCCAGCCGGTGGCTGCGGTCCCTTTCCCCCTCTGCTTTGGGAGCCCTCACCGAGCAGCCACGCACACACTCAGAGGCAGACACCAGTGCCAGATGGAGATGATCTTCGTGTCAGCAGGCCACTGCTTCTTAGGTCTCTGCCCCGTTACTACATTTCCGTGGTAGGAGACAGCTGCCCGGAGATCAGCTTTGCAGAGGCAAACAGAAAGGAAGATAATGGAATGAATGATTTCCGAGTCATACACACACAAGTGCCGGGAAAGGCGAGGCGTACGGCCAGGAGATGAGACAGCAGCGGGGTTACGGAGCGGAGGAAGCGGTGCAGTTAGGCAGGGCTGCCTGCGGGCCCTGCCGGTGTGGGCGCACCCTCAGCAAGGCACATGCACTGCTGCCTGGTTCCGGGGAAACCTGCAGCTCCCAGCTGGAAGCAGGGGGAGATGCAAGAGCTCAGAGCCTCTAAGACCACGCACACATGTGGGCAGCTGCCCGGTGAGTGCTTACACGTAGAAGCTGCACTACCATCGCTGCCATGAACTCAGTTTCTCGCTGAAGGACAGAAACCCCTCGGGGCACCCTCACGGCTTGGAAAGGTGCTCAGCAGACCCAAACCCCTGGAGCACCTGGGGCACCACAGAGTTCTGCCATGCGCAGCGCTCCGCTCGCAGCACAGCACCGCAGCGTTCGGGGCACGGACACGAGGGCAGAGGAGCCTCTGGCTCAGTGCTGAGGGCTTCCTGACACGTGAGATGCATGCACAAGGCTGGGCTTCCCTGTTGTTGCTTTAAGACAATCCCCCGAGTCCTCTCCCTTGGATTCCCACCAGCCTCTGAAGTCAGTTTGCCACTCAGTGCCATTAAGCCACGAAGGATTTGAAAGATCAAACTCATTCCTGAGAAAGAGCTCAATAAAGATGTTGAAACATCCTATTTCACCGCAGGGCTGGGAAACAGAGCCAGGAGGCAGAAGCTCTGAAGCCCCAGTACAACTTGGGCAAGCTTGTTCTAGCCCCTACATGGCAGGTGGAGATAACCCAGGGATGCTGGGCTATTTGCTGGGTTCTGACCATTCACTGCTGATGGCAGCTGGTGATCGTGAAGGGAGATTTGGGGTAAATTCTAACAGCTATTCTGGAAACAGAGCGTCAGTGGAGCCCTGAGTGCACCTCTCCCCGCGTCCATCCATGCTGCCCATGCTGATGTGCCACGCAGCTGCGGGGAAGCGCTGCCCGCTTCACATCTCTAACGCACACCCACTGCTCTCCAAACCTGGGCGGTGGGGGCTTCTGCCAAAATGCAAAACCCACGGTGAGGTCGGACACCCTCAGGTGCACATCAGGAGCTACAGCTCTCCTCACGCTGCCCCATCTGCTCGGCCCCTCCCTGGGAGAGGTCTGACAGCCGCTGCCCACGAGCAGCTGGTGGGGCTCCAGCACAGCTCAGCTCGGAGGCTGTGAGCTCCGTGTGTTGGGAGAGCGGAGCTGAGCGCAATGGGTTTGCTGCCACTGTGTGGAAGTTGCAGTGCCTTTCACTACAGGGCCCTCCTTCAGGCAGCTCTGGAGGCAGAGCGAGCCTCACCCCATGGAGGTAGCTACATGCATCCCCATTCTGAAAGGGGGGAAACGGCGAAGTTGTTCGGGTACGCAGCGCGTCAGGGAGAAGCAGCGCTGGGGCTGAGCCCTGCTTCCCAGCACTGGTAGCATCGCATCGCCCTCCTCCTCCTCCTCAGTTTCATCTCTGAGCTCTGCAAATGCAAGTGAAGGAGCTGGGGACAGCCCCATGGAAGCTCGCTTGGGCACTTGGGCATCTATGGGTGAGTGCCTCTGTGCAGCACTGCCAGAGCCATCCCAGCTCTGCTCTGCCCATGCCAAATGCACCACATCTTGTGCAAATGGTTCCCAGTCCTATCCTGGAATTAAAAGCAGCTTCTGCAGAGATATCCAGCAATGGGGACATTCTGCCAGGGGGAGAACATGTGCACTTGGGAAACGGCCAGAAAAGGCCGAGGTGCCCACTGACACGGGGCCATGGCCAACCAAAATCCTTGCTCTCACGGATGAAAGGCGACAGATGTTTCAAGATCCCTATAGCCCTCATCGTGCAATGTTTTGCAGACTGAAAACAAGCTGTGGATCAGCAGCAGACTGATTTCAATCACATCACTCCCTTCGGCAAAGAAATCCAACTGCAGGGAACGTGCGGAGCGCAGCACAGCTCCGCCTGCAGCTCAGCACCCCTCCTACTTCCTAACACGGGGAGGGACAGCAGCGTGTGCCTTCCATTGCTTACCCTCTCCAAGCTGCAAAGTGAGAACTGCACCCATAGCTCACAGAAATCTGGGGAGCATGAACAGAGGGACCACGGGGGTACATCCTACATGGGACTGATGCACACAACCACAAGGCGCTGCGTCCCCGAGAGGGTCCGAGCTCACAGTGGGAACGATTGCACCTGGCCCAGCGCTGCGCTCCTGGCAGTGGCTGCTCTGCCCCAGGCTTTGTGGGCAGGGGCCCCGTGAGGAAATCTAGTGACCGTGTTATTTGCAGACAGCATCACAGTGGTTAGTGTCGATTCGAATGACGGGTAAGGAGAGGGGTGAGTTCACCGGAACAGGATGCAGCCGTGGCTCAGCCGGGAAGTAGAGGATCTAGGAGGGAGTGCGTGCACCGCAGAGACAAGAGGTCTCCATCAGTCCAAGGACAAGAAGGTGAAATAGAAAAAAAGGCCTGGGGAGTGTCACGGTGCCCCAGGGATTCACAGTGCCAGAGCGAGGGGAAAGACGTGAGAACGGCGGGCGGCTCCCTGGCTCCGCACCTCGGGTGCCCCCAGCCTGCAGCCCTCTGCACCCCCCGCCTCACGGGTATCTACCAGCGTGTTACCCTTGTTTCCGAGTAAGGAGAATTCACAGTGTTCAGTAGTGATCAGGTACAAAAGCCGTTTAAGTCTACAGTCTCTTAAGTGCTGCTGCCTTTGACGTAGTGCCTACGCGGGGCTCAGTGCGAGCAGCTGGAGGAAGAGGGAGTTTAGAACAGCAGACAGATCAGATCGCAAAGGCACGGTTAGACTGGGTGGACACGGGGTTGGTTTGCTTTAGAAGATAGTGGTCTCATACTTAGTGCTGAGGGTCCGCTTGGAGTCCTGTTTGGGGTCCACGACCCAGGAGACACTGGCATGAGACTGGGAGTCTTGGTCCACTTCAGGGGGCTCCAGCTGGAAAGGAAGGAGAGGAAGAGCGCGTTACGCTGGGTGCCTGCAGGAGCCCGGGGCAGGGACAGAACGAGTGGGAGCTCAAGCACGGAGAGGCTGCTGCTCTGCCTAATGCCCATCCCCAGACCGTGCACATGTGCAGGGAAGCAGCTCTCACTGCAGCTCTCGCTGTGCAGGCATTTGGGTCCTTCACAGCTAAAAAAATTTCTGAGCACATCATTCTCAGCCCAGCACCCTGAGATGACTTCCTGAGATCTCCTGCGAGCCCCTACTGCCATTAGCGACAGCTTCACAAACAAGCATGAAAAATTCAGCTCTACAGAGGAGAGGGAGAGAGAGGGAGACAGCTCCTGGCAGGTGAGCTCCCACGTGATTCCCTCTCCCGACCAAGCAAAGCTCTTTCATCCCGTCTTCCTAAATCAGGATCCCACCGGGGGTTACCACCAGCAGAGAGCAGCAGGGTTCGCTGAGAGCTGCGGCTCTGCGTTGGCTGTGAGCAGCGTGACCCTGGGCTTCAGCTGAGCCCGGGGTGCGGGGCCCTGGGACGAGCAGGGGAAGGCAGCAGCGAGGACACGGGGCCACGGCGGGAGGCAGGGGGGCAGCCCAGGTGGGTTTGTGATGGAAGATGGCAGGAAGAAGGGTAAAGACCTTAGCTCCGGGACTAACAGACTGCAGCGGCAGGTAGGAGGGGCGGTGTGTTGTACAGGTGTGACAGTAACAACAGCGGGTGTCGGGAGGGAGCGGCACCTGAGCGGGGGGAGCAAGCAGAACACAGACAAAAGGAGACATTAAAGGAAGGCAATGGCTTATGCAGCAGTCCCAGCTCCTCAGCAGCTCCAGTCTGGGCTCATTTTGGCTACGCCAGCATTGCCATGCTGCAGGCTGCAGGTTGCCCACTGGTCTCACTGCAGCTCTCCAGGTTTGCATGTGAAAGCCGTGCTGGATCCAGGCCAGCACTCAGCCCCAGCCCACCCAGGCTACGTCCACCTCTGCTCCCCTCACCCCAGCAGAGGAAGCCCCAGCAGCACTGCCAGTGGGGCCACAGACCCCGCACCACCAGCAGTGCCAAAGCTACACGCACACAGCCTGCATCGGGACTTCTGCACCACGACGGGGTGGGAGCTTTAAGCAAGTTGTGCCCAGGAGAATTCCCAGCCCGGAGCACGTGGATCGCAGCCGGCAGCCGCCAGCCCATGCCTACGTACTGCGGATTTCCTCACGCCAGCTCGAGGTTTAGGCACCGGTTTGGAGGATTTCGTTTCGATGGTTTCTCCCGCTGCAGCACCCAGAGGCTTCGCTCGCTGGGCTTGGAGGGCCAGCTGGTAGGCGACCTCGAACGCCTGCCCCAGGGTGAGGATGATCTCGTACGTCAGGTTCTGGGCAGAGATTGCAGGAAACACCAAGGGTCAGGTGCACGCGTGCCACCTCGCATCGTGCAGAGCCCGCTCTGGCCCTGCAGCATCGCAGTTTTGCAGCGTTTTGCATTGTAAAGAGAAAAAACCCAAACGTTCCCCAAAGCTGATTTTGCTCAAGAATAAAAGCGAGTGATGCTTTCACGTTCTCGGTGAATTAAAAGGCTGCAAATCAGCCTGTAACACCGCACGTAATTGGGAGTGCATTAGGGTTTTGTTCACAGAATATTCCCTGAGAGGGAAAATCTCCTGCCCTGGTTTATTCAGCACTGGGAATTGCAGTAATGAAGAATTACAAATATTCTCTTTGTCAACAGAGCTGCAAAGTAAAAGCATTTTGAGCCAGGACTCCTAAAGGAAATGTTTAGGGTGGAAATAAGTAAAAGAGACCCAGAATGGACCAGATCCTGTTCTCTGACTTGCCAATAAAGCTGAGTGATGAAACAACTGCACCGATTTAACCCACCCAAAACAGGAGCCATCACTGGGGTCAGACCACAGACCAAAGTCACACGTGAACGTGCGCTTTTCCAGCTGCCTACCAACCCAGCCTGAGCCTGCAGTGAGATGTGACAGCTCCGAGCACTGCTGAGCAGGTGAAGCACCCATCCTGCCAGCACACCCACTGCTGTTTGCATCCTTCGGGGAACACCTCCACAGCCTGCAGGCCAGGCCAGGCAGGACAGCACACAGCCGGGCAGGGGGACGGCCCCTGGGTCTGCACCCACACGCTCCTGTCCCCGAAGGGCTGCAGCTCGACCCCACTCACCACATCCACGGTGCTGAAGACGTGGCAGTAGTGGTGGCTGGTCTGCAGGTCCTTGGTGATGTAAGCGAACGTGCAGAGATCCTCGGGGTCCTGAGCAGCGCAGGAGATGTTCCGGATCTCGTGCTCAGCAATGACATTCTGTAGGAGACAACCACAAGTACCCATCACCCTTCTGGGGACAGCAAATACACCCAGCAAGTGGTGGCAGGTGTGTCCTGGGGACAGGGAGCACAGCAGAGACTGCCAGGGAGGGGTTTGTCTCAGCCAGACCAGCCCCTGCTCTGTCCCATGATAGGAATAATTGGCAACACAAGCAGCCCACGTGCCAAGCCTTCACCGTTCAGGTAACCACCACCACCCTGGTGCTTCCTGTGGCTCTTGGCAGCTCCACAGGCCCAGCCACAGCTTCTGGAGCCACTGGATGTGACCTGCAGCCCCTCGGGCAGGCGGCACTGCAGCTCCAGACACCAGCTTCGAGGCACTGTAAGCTCACCTTGTTCGAGGCATCGATGAACTTCACCCCCTTGTACGTGATGGACAGTATTATGGTGGGGATCTTCTTCATATGCTCCGTGGATTTCTTTAGAAACAACAAGAACATTCAGGTGAACAGTTGTGAATGAATGCTCCCTTCCTCACCACCCCCAGCCCTGCTAGGGGCCAGCAGAGACCCTCAGGCCACTGCCTGCAAGGTCAGGCTCTGGGGGCTTGGGCCAGGAGGAAGAAAACCTGCTTCTAGTGGAAGCAGATGGGAAGGAATGGGGATCTGAAGTTAACCCTGTTATCCCAGGGAAACCACCCATTTTCCCACTGCACAGACATTTCAACTACAGGAAAAAGAGCTGGAGAGGGGTCAGGTCTGGGCCCCTGCTCTGCTCTGACTGCAGGGTTCGGGAACTGCAGCTACCCCAGCACCCCCCGTTCCCTCTCCACAGCACCCACCCCAGGCTGGGAGCCCTCCCACGGCCTCCATACCCTCATCTTGGCACAGGCATCCTGCGTGGACTCTGTACCTCGGAGGTCCTTGATCAGCATGGAGCCCAAATACTGTTTGGAAGAGGGGAGATGTCAGCATGCTCTCAGACATCCCGAAGGCTTCAGGCTGGAAACTTTCCAACCCCAAAGCAACGCCACAGCCCAGCAGCTGTGGCTGCAGAGGGACAGAGGGACACCCGGGGAGCAGGGAGGAAGCGTGACACTGCCACGTGCAACACCCCGACCCCAGAGCCTCCCCACCCACACAAGACAAATGCCACTTACGTTGGCCTCGTACCCGCAGGACTCGAAGATGAGCTTCTCCGGCTGGTGCTGCCAGTTCTGGACCGGGGCGTACGGGGCAGCCAGGCTGGGGGGGCGCAGGGTCAGCTTGGACTCCCGGCGGTCCTCCTGGGAGGGGAAGGAATGGGGGTGTAGAGCCACAAAGCCATAGCAGGTCCATCCTGGGGTGCAGCACGGATCTTAGCAGGGCTCTGTGCATCGATGCAATTGGGAGGGGGTGAAGGTGGCACTCATGGACGTGCAAGTCACCCGTTTTCAAGGTGACACAGGTGCAAGCGAGCTGCTGGCACCAGCTCCTGGTCCTCCAAGCCTCACCCGAACTTCTTGCTGGCTCCAGGGAAGGGGAACCCGCACTGAGCTGTGCATGGGGAACCACGGGACACACGGAAGCACCCACTGACCTGTGCTTTGTAGCGCTCAACTTTGGAGTACGCTGCAAACTCGCTGCCTCGGTCATGTTGCCTCTTCCCGGTGTCCCCGGAGGGCAGCAGGAGATCGGCGGATCTGCCCGTGCACGAGTCGTTCTGGCTCAGGGGTGATGATGTCTGGGACATCAAATCCTGGCACTGCAACAGACACCAAGAACCATCCTGGTCAGCCTGTGCCGCAGCCCTGCCTGTGCCACACTCCTCTGGCTCTGCTGGCCCTGCTCGGAGGCTGCTGCTGCCCTTGGGTGGATGCAGAGAGGTTTTGGCACAGCAGGGTTTGGCTGCTGACGCTCCCCTTGGGGCGTGTGGGTGCTGCGGGCACTGGGACTGAGCACTGCCCCAGCACTGTGTTACCCACACCGTGTCCTGCGGCTGCTGAGCCGATGCTGCAGCAGCTGCTGCTGCCCAAGTAACTGCCCGAGGGGTAAGGAAGGGATGAAGCAGTCCCAAGCACAAACCCGTGCCCTGGTTTCCAGCTGGGATCACAGCCATAACTTCTCCCTAGGAATGCCAGGGGCTGGGGCTGCCAGCTGCTCCCTGCAGCACCCAGCACAACAGGCACAGAGTTACCAGGGTCGGCTCCTGCTGACCACCTGCGGGCTCCTGCCTCACCACCTCCACTCACCCCATCTATGTCCCACTGGGTGCCCCTGCTTTGCTCCAGGACTGTTTGGGGCAGCCTCCAGCTCTCTGTCTGAGGAGGGTGGGGGGCACAGGGCTGCGGGCAGGGTGGTTACAAGAGAACAGGCTCTAACGCACCGAGCCCGGTGCTCCAAGCCCCCCCTCCAGAGCTGAGGATCTGCACCCCCAGAGAGAGCCCAGAGAGCTCAGCCAGATCCCTGCCAGCCCGGCTCTTCCTGCAGGCAACGCTCGCTGCCTGGACGTGCCAAGAGACGCGTGGGGAGCTCGCAGCTGCAGTGAGCATTCGTCCTATTCAGCAGCCTCGCTTAATTTGCCATTGACGTCCTTCCGCTCCCCGGGCAGAGCTGGGAGCTGGGACGCACCAGCTGCAGCACCAGGAAGCGCTGCAAATGGCCCATTCTCTCTCCCAGCCTCCCCACCCAGCACATCCATCAGCTGCTGCACCAAAGGGCCCTCTCCCCACGCCTTCAGCCTCATCAGGCTCGAGAGGACGGGGCTGGCTGCCTCCCACCTGCACTCCATCATCTGAGAACAGAATCCTCTATTTGCACCCAGACTCTGGTTCCTAAAACACCCAGTGTGAGCAAGCAGGGCCCAGCAGCGTAACTTGCTTCAACTAAAACCATTTTGAAAAGCCCTGGGGATCTGTGGCAAAACAGAAGAGCTCTGCAGCAGAACAAGGAGCAGATATTTGGGATGGGGAAACTTCTCTTGCTCCCAATCCCTGCTCCAGGAAGGACCTGCAGACCCTGAGGGGAGCACACTGCCTTGCTGTCGGGCTCACAGGTCAGCTCCAAGCTCACTGAGTTCTGCTAAACTCAGCTCCCAGATGTCAGTTTTCAGGAAGAATGGTGAATCTGACTGCTGCCCTCCCAGCCATCCCCAGCACCGCAGGGTCTGACACCCCGAGGCTCCCACAGCCACAGCAAACAGCAACGTCCACAGATCCCAGCCAGGGCTGCTTGGCAGCGAGAGCAGCGGCTCAGAGAACCCAGGGCAGCCCGAGGGGATGCATCTCAGACTCCCAAATGGCACAATCAAAACATCAGGTCCCAGCTGCATCCCATCTCACCAGCTGAGCAATGTCATGCTGCTGCCTGTGGGAAGTCTGCCTTACATCTAGCCTGGAAACGAGGGTAAGCCAGCCAGCTCCATGCTCCCCAGCTCCGTGCTCCCCCAGCTCCGTGCTCCCCAGCTCCGTGCTCCCCAGCTCCGTGCTCCCCCAGCACTCTGCCACCCGCTCGGGGCAGGCACCCACCCTGCACGGAGGCACCTGAGCTGAAGGAGCTGCCTGGCATTCCCCAGGGGGCAGGCACACACAATTTGGCCTGCAACAGCTGAGTGTTATCTTCATGGAATGGCTGAGGTTGGAAGGGCCCTTAAAGATCACAGAACCACAGGATGGCTGGGTTGGAAGGACCTCACAGCCCCCCAGTCCACCTCTGCCATGGGCTGGGTGCCCCCCTGCTCAGCTGCCTGGGGCCCACCCAGCCTGGAGCCACCTCCAGGGATGGGGCACCCACAGCTCCGGGCAGTGCCAGGGCCTCACCACCCTCTGCTCTGGGCTGAACAAACCAAGGGCCCTCAGCCACCCCTCGCACATCTGCCCCTCCAGACCCTTCACCATCTTTGTAGTTCTGTGTCCTTTTTCATGTGGCTCAGCCCCAGCAGGGTCTGTACAGCACAGTGCGGTGTCTGCCATTGGCTGTATCCCTGCTCAGGCTGCTGGGAGAGGAGGGGACCTTCCTGCAGCCATGAGGTTTTTCTGATGTGGGTGCTCTCTCTGTAACCCAGCAGGATGGGGAGGAACCAGACGAGGGCAGGGCCCGGCCCAGCCTGGCTGTTGGGCTGCCCACGCTCCCCCCTCCCACCCGGTGGGAGCACTGCTCGCCCCCAGCACCAACGTGTGCCCACGGGAACTGCTGAGCACAGGACAGCCCAGCTCTGTGCAGATGTGTGACGGCCTCAGCACCTCCAGAACTTCTTCCCAAGCCAGCGCGTGTCTGAGAGCCAGTGGTAACCCCAGCCTCCAGGTCAAATCCCTTTGTTCTGGTGAGAAACAAGCCCCCTTTTTTTTTTTTTAAAGCCATATGATCTTCAAAGATCACTACATTTACTACTCTCAATCGCTACTTTCAAAGGATTTTTAACTTCACTATTGACGCTGAAGGGTTTTCATCTTTCTTACTGATTTTGTTAGGCAGACTTCCTGGGCACAGAAGCAGCAGGGTAAGGCTGCCTGTGCCCCCCAGCCCGGATCCCACCCAGCCCTCAGCCCCCCTGAACGCTCTCTGCGGGTCTCTGGGTCCCTCAGGGCTGTCAGCTGTCACCCAGCAGGAGATGAGCGTTCCTGACAGACCTGCAGTGACTTCTTTGACAGAAAGGGAGAAAGCGCAGAGCTCCCACTGAGCCCAGCGCAGCGGCAGCAGGGACACGGGCAGGACTCACTCTCAGCTGCGAGAAGCGCGGGGGCTTTGCTGGGGGCTCCTCGTAGGGCCGGTCGGCCAGCGAGGCGATGATCCTCTTGCGATGGCCCAGCAGGTTCACCTTCAGCACCTGCGGGAGGGACGGGGCTGGAGAAATGGGCGCCTGGCCTGGGGGAGCTGCACGGCAGCTTGTGGAACAGCAGCTCCCAGGGCATCACAGAATCACNCCCATCCCATTCCCCCAGGGCTCCCCCAGCGCTGTGCTCAGACCCTCACAGCTCCGTTCCCTGCTCTGGACACGAGGGGCCACCAGGGCAGCTCTCCTGCCCTCTGCACGAAGCAAAGCCCCCCCCTCCCGCAGTCTGTTCACATTCAGCACAGCTCCCTCCAAGCCACAGCCCTGCAGGAAGGCAGGCAGAACCCCAGTGCTGTGGGGACGGACAGACAGATGCTCACGTTTACGATTTCAAGCTCCCAGAGGTTTTTCACAGTGTCGATCGAGCTGTAGCCACTCGAGAGGAAGGACTGGATGTAATCCTGCAGCCCCAGCGAGTCGAGCCAGGCGGGCACCGAGGGCTGGCTGTTCCCATCACAGCCCAGGGGTTTCAGCTGCAAAAGCACAGGACAGAAGGGGTCAGAAGCCCCACTGGGGCAGGGATCCCAAAGCGTACAGCATCTGCAGCTAAAACCAGTTTAAAGGCCAAGTCACAGCCACGCTGGGCAATGCCCCGGCCCCGCTCACCTTCGGCAGCGAGCGAGCTGCCTGCAGGAGCTTCCGGCGGTGCTGCGGGTCACTGATCCCGATGTCCCGGAGGTCCTGGTCTTCCATGACATTACAGCCCTGTGGGGACAGGAAGGCACCACGTGTGAGCAGAGCACAGCGGGAGCAGAGCCCGCGTGCATGGCAGCAGCTCCCACCACAGCCCTGGGGCCGTTTGGGAGGAGGAGGCTCCCACAGATGGAGCTCAGCCCCAGGGATGGAGCTCAGCCCCACGGATGGAGCTCAGCCCCAGGGATGGAGCTCAGCCCCACGGATGGAGCTCAGCCCCAGGGATGGAGCTCAGCCCCACGGATGGAGCTCAGCCCCAGGGATGGAGCTCAGCCCCACGGATGGAGCTCAGCCCCAGGGATGGAGCTCAGCCCCACGGATGGAGCTCAGCCCCAGGGATGGAGCTCAGCCCCACGGATGGAGCTCAGCCCCAGGGATGGAGCTCAGCCCCACGGATGGAGCTCAGCCCCAGGGATGGAGCTCAGCCCCACGGATGGAGCTCAGCCCCAGGGATGGAGCTCAGCCCCACGGATGGAGCTCAGCCCCAGGGATGGAGCTCAGCCCCACGGATGGAGCTCAGCCCCAGGGATGGAGCTCAGCCCCACGGATGGAGCTCAGCCCCAGGGATGGAGCTCAGCCCCACGGATGGAGCTCAGCCCCAGGGATGGAGCTCAGCCCCACGGATGGAGCTCAGCCCCAGGGATGGAGCTCAGCCCCACGGATGGAGCTCAGCCCCAGGGATGGAGCTCAGCCCCACGGATGGAGCTCAGCCCCAGGGATGGAGCTCAGCCCCAGGGACCAACCCCAGGCACGGAGGCAGCCAGCACGAGGGGATCGTGGCACCAAGGCACAGCAGGGCAGAGCGCTGCCGTCCCCAGCACAGCGTGCTGCGAGCATCCTGCAGCCAGGAGACCTCAGCCATCAGCAAGGCCACCTCCCCATCTCCAATGCCTTAAGCACTGCGAGCAGTGCCCTCTCCCAGCTGCTGGAGAAACCCTCAGCCCTGCTCCGTGCACAGAGCCTGGGAATGGCCCTTGGTCTCTGTGCATCCTCCCTCCTCGGCTGCTGAGAAAACACAGTTTCTTTCCAGGAGAGCACGTGAAGCTCACA